>CAUYPK010079167.1:0-155778 GCA_963574355.1 Loris lydekkerianus | reverse complement strand
GGAGGGCCAGGAGGCAAACCTGGAGGTGGACCTGGGGGAGGGCCAGGGGGCCGGCCTGGTGGTGGTCCTGGAGGTAAAAGTCGGGGTAAAGGCCCTCGGAGTCCTGGCATTCCAGGTGGTCTCAGGAATGGAGGAGCTCCTAAAAAGAGAAAAATGATAAATTAATGTCAAAAAAATAAACATTAAGCAATAATTAAAGTATAACTCAAATATGATTTGACTTAACACTCCAATTTATAATCACAATTAACTTCAAAAGCTTAATGAAACATGCATAGAAACAGAATTCATTAAACAAGCACCAGAAAAACGGTATTGGATTTCTTTCTTTTTTTTAGACAGAGTTTCACTTTGTCAAGCATGGTAGAATGCCGTGTCATAGCTCTCAGCAACCTCAAACTCTTGGGCTCAAGTGATTCTCTTGCCTCAGCTTCCCAAATAGATGGGACTATAAGCACCCACCATAATGCCTGGCTATTTTTAGAGACGAGGTCTTGCACCTGTGAGCTCAGGCAATCCACCCACCTCGGCCTCCCAGAGTGCTAGGATTACAGGTATGAGACACCAGGCCTGGCCTGGTAATGAATTTCTTACGGATCATTTATTTTTATTTCCCAGCACTGACAGAAAGCATACTCAATCACAGCTCTGCAGGGCTAGTGATTAAGCTGAAAGTGGACTATAAGGCATCATGCTAATTTAAGGATCCCCTGAAACTCACTACCATGTAGACAAGAACCACTAAGAACAGCACAAACTTTGCATCAATTCACTTAGCTCAATTGAAGAAAACTTAATTGGACTATAGGATGAACAACTAAAATTACAAATAGCTGAAGAGTTCTTCCTGTTGTTTCAAATTTTAAACAAATTCCTTACACTTTCAAGCTGAACACTTGATAAAGACTGATGACCTTTGTCTCTATAAACAAACTACAACTAAAAAAAAATACATATACATTTTCAAGTTAATAGGCCTATTTTAATACAAAAAACTATAAAGACTACACTGACATAGTCAACAATCCCTAATATTAACTGTGCCCTAGTCACATCAGCTACAAATTTAGAATTGGGCCAACCTGTGATATTAAAAAGTGGTACTAAAAAAACTATCAGTTATATGTGCAAGTTCTGCCTGCTATAACCTGAAAGAAGTAAGAGACCTGAGAAAGGGAAAGAAAACCTGGAGAAAAACAGGTAGCTGTTATACAAGGAACATCAATACCAATGATGCACAGTATTTTCGGGAATGACTTCACTTTCACCTCATTTAAACTTTACTCACATCATGTAAGTTCTTACCTGGAGGTGGTCCTGGAGGAAGGCCTGTAGGTGGTCCAGGAGGCCGTAAAGGTGGAGCAGGTGGTGGTCCAAGAGGAGGTGGTCCTGGCATGGGAGGTGCTTGTATCTGAGAAGGAGGAACAGACTGTGGGGGAGCCTGCTGCTGGGAAGAAGCAGTAGATGTGCCATCAGAATGAGGTTCCTCTTTATGCTGTTTCTGTGATTGTTTTTCTGCTTCAGAGTCATCAGAATCATCCTCATCATCGTCCTCTGAAAATTCCTCTACTTCCCGTCCTTCCTCAGGGATTTCCTGACCTGAAATTTAAACCAGATAAATGGAGTTGATTCATTCTTTTATAGCCTGGAGAACAGCAATGACTGAAGAGATAAAAAAACACAGGTTTTTTTATGTGCACATCTTCAATAAAATACGCAGATGTGGAAGATTAAATAGTATTCTACTCACCTATGCTACTGTAGCATAGAGGAATTAACTCAAGCTCTAGAACAAGAAAGATCAAGATCTAAATGACAACCTTCTACTAGCTGTGTAATTTTGGGAGCCTACCTAATGGCTCCAAACCTTAGGAGCTAGGCAATTTTAAATTTTACAAAGCAAGGACTTCTTCAGGTCTGCTGAGGTACTAAATGATATATAAGCAACTGGCAATATATGAAGGTGATTGGAATACCTGAAGGTGATTTACTAGTCTTTCCCTGCCTTACCTGCCATGCGAAGCATCATGGCTTGAAGAGGAGTTAGCTCCTTCATGTTCTTCTTTTTTTTCCTTGATTTTCCTGGCATATCTGCAAATCGTACACTTAGACCTAAATGGGAGGGAGGGCATAGGGAAGACTGGGATCAATAGAATTCAGTACATGTTTTCCATACAACAAACATTATAAAGTAGTAAAATACGACTGCTACTCATTATGTGGCAGAAGTGCCAAAGACAGCCATATTAATGATAGTAAATGGGGTGGCAACTAGTGGTAACATATGCTATGCAATTTAAGATTTACAAATTTAAAAAATGTAATACTACTATTAACATCTTTATGCTAATACAAATGAACACCCAGATACAAAGACAAATGTCTAGAAAAATATAAATTACTAAAATTGGCCAAAGAAGTGATAAGTGCAGAACAAGAAAATTGAAATAGTAGCCCAAGATCTACCCCCTTAACCAACAAATAAATGTTATGAGAAAATTCAGCCAAATATTAAGTATAGAAATCTCCTAATTAAGGCATAGGAAAAGATGGCATGCTATCCAACTCATGAAGCTTGCATAATCTTGATTCCAAAACTAACCTTCTGGCCAATATAAAATACAAGCAAATTGAACCCAACAGTGCTTTAAAAGGACATAAGCACATATGGTTGGTCCCACAAACATAAGATGGTTTAATATTAGAAAAGCCAGCAATGTAGTCACAAAAAAAGACTTACAAAGAAAAAAAAAAAAAACACATATAATAACACCTTAATGGATGTTTAAAAAGTACTTATGATTAAAAACAATTCTTACCAAACTAGAAATAGAAATTTCTTAACTGACAAAGTCTATCCATTAGACACTGTTGAACATCATGTTAATAATACAATATTAGGAACATTCTTAGTGGGTAAACATTTACAGGAGAATAATAGTTCCAAATGGGCAGGACTTTATTATTTATTTATTTATTTATTTATTTAGTCTCCCTTCGTTGACCTTGGTAGAGTGCCCTAGGGTCATAGATCACAGCAATCTCAAACTCTTGGGTTCAAGCAACTCTCTTGCCTCAGGTTCCCAAGTAGCTGGAACTACAGGCGCCTGCCACAATGCCCAACTACTTTTAGAGACAGGGTCTTGCTTCAGGCTGGTCTTGAACTTGTAAGCTCAGGCAATCCACCTGCCTTGGCCTCCCAACATGCTAGAATTACAGTCATGAGCCATCATTGCGCCCAGCCAGGGCAGGATTTTAGTTTTGTTTACTCTATATTGCTATTGCCTGGAAAAAAGCCTGTGTATAGTAAAAAATCAATAAATATTAGCTGAATGAAGATCAACTGTTGAAACGGCCATTTTTAGCATGTGTGTGCTGATTATATATCATAAAAAAAGTTGGCAGAAAAAAAGGTGAGAGATCACACAGTTCCAGAGAAAAATGAAGCTGCTGTGGTTTTAATGGCTTTCTACTACTAGTTGCTACCTAATTGCTACCTAATTTTTCATTGCCATTTCTCTCCATCTATTCTTTTTAACTTTTTCATTTGCAACCATGATTCTTAAGATAAAGCAGGAGAATAATTTGTCATCATTAGAGATACTAATAGTGGCATTATATATTAATATATTAAGTTTCAGGTTGTAGGCTTCAAAAACAATCCCCAAACTTCTGAGGTTTGATCGAACTAGTGTAAAGTTTGCACTAATTATTCTGAATTTTACATTTTTTCTTTTGACAAATGTCATAACTACTTTTTTAAAGAATGCATGTAACTCAATCTGATAATCAGATAAACAGGTAACATACATTACAGATACAGTACATTTCATGATTCCACTCATAGAGGTACCTGAATTATAAGTTTGGTCCTGGTTCATGTAAAATATAATGAAAGGGCTTCAAATGTAGACATTTAAAATATACATTAAAAAATGACAATAATATGAATATGGTTTTCTCAATATGGTTATTCTCTTTTCTTTCCTGTAACATAGGTATTACTCAATAGCTACTCAATAGCTAGTATTATCTTTCCCTCCCAAAGAGGACATTATTACACACTTTTAAATTATATACACTGTTTAATATTTTTCCTCAAAAACATCCATTTAGAACTCATCATGTGTCAAAACTTTCAAAATTTTAAGATATAAAGATGAATGCAGCTATGATCCTCCTTTTAAAAGTTCACAATTGCTTTCATATATTCACTAGTCACTAGGAGCATTAGCTTGTGTGATCTTTATTACCAAAGAACTTTCATATGCACATACCCGACTTTTTTTCTTCATTGTTGTCTCTTTCATCATCGCGGTGTACAAATTCATCCCCCTCACTTTCTCCATCTGATCTGTCAGTGTCACTGTCATCAGTACTGTCATCATGCTTATCCTGATCCATATCTTCAGGATAGCCATCATCTTCACTGGTGCTAGAAATATCATCATCATGACCCCGCTGACCTGAAAATGGGAGTGGTCATAGAGCAAGTAATATAATTGGATCCTCTACTACATGTTACCCAGAAACACAAACTTTTGCGTATTTAACTCAGAATATAACAACTTAATTGGTTAAAAAATTTCCAGTATATAGCTTTTCATACAGTCTGACAATATCTTCATTTGGCAACAATGTGTATATATGTACTATTTATGTATGCACACAGTTATATTGAATATATTCAATGATAAGTACTCTAGTCTGATGACAAAAAATATTAAAAGGCAAACAGGTATCCAAACCTTAAGGGATTGGTAGCAAGAGAATGGAGTCTCTAAAAAAAGCCTAATTTAAAACACAATACACATTTCTATACTTCCCTTATATATGATGTTTCTACTGGATTAGATTCTATGATTTCTCCATCTGTATGTACTTTAGCATGTACACAGGACCCTCATTTATTTCCTAAGTTCTGAGGGCGGTGAACAATGTTAAATAGGACCAACATAAAAAAAGACAGTGAACTGGTTAGAAGAGCAAAAGGAATTGTTATTCCTCACCAAGTTCAGGACTATATAACATGTCTTCGTCTCGTCTACGAGAAGGAAGATCTAGGGCAAAGCCCACTTTACGGCCATACATCTGCAAGACTTGAGGAGGGGGTGGACCAGGAGGAGGGCCAGGTGGTTTTCTGCCTGGGGGCAAACGTGGAACACCATGTCCAAGAAGAGGAAGGATAGAAACTGCCCGAGTTGGAGGTCTGTAAAAAAAACTTCAGTTATCACTTCACAATGATATTTACTTCCTCTTAGAAACAATTTTCAAGGGATTTATTTTATATTTAATCAAATATCACACTGCTTACATCCACACTGTCTTTTATTCCCCACCTCATTCATTTTGATGCTAGACAGTCTGTTTTCTTTTTTTTAAGATAGTGTCTCAGTTTGTCATCCTCAGTAGAGTACGGTGGTGTCATAGCTCACAGAAACCTCAAAGTCCTGGGCTGATGCGATCCTCTTGCCTCAGCCTCCTAAGTAACTGGGACTACAGGCATTCACTACAATGCCTGGCTGTGTTATAGAGACAGGGCCTCATTTTGGCTCAGGCTGGTCTCCAAGTCCTGAACTTAGGCAATCTACCTGCCTTGACCTCCCAGAGTGCTAGGATTACAAGTGTGAGGCACCATGCCTGGCCTTATGATGTTCTTTTAATAAATGTTCTCTGATTAAGATACTGCTTCCTTACCCATAGGCTGAGGTTTTCTTAAGAATGGAGGGTGGCTGGGCACCAGGTAGTGGAATGTCCTGGATCAAAATGTTTGAAGGTGCATGTGGCATATCTGGCAAAGGAATACTCTCCACTTCCACATGCTGAGCATTCTGAAACAGAAAGAACCTTTCAATGGTTTGGTAAAAAACTAATTGACATACTCTACACCAAAAATGACATGTTGCTGTTTCAAAACTTGGATTTCTTATCCAACTAACATAAATTATCACCAAAAAACTAGGCTAATACTTCAAAAGCCTGTCAAAGACGGAATGAAATCTTTATAAAAACCAAAAATGCAGCTGTTTTTCTCCCTTTATTATCAGCAGATTCTTTTTGGACATAATTTGAAATAGCTGCTAAGAGAAATCCTACTGTTAAAAGTATCTAGCACCAAAGCCAACCTATTTAATATCCTAAGTGATAGTCACCTGTCAATAATACATGTCAATTAACAATAATGTATATTCAATGGTGGGCCTGGGCTCTACAATCAGGCTGCCTGTGTTGAATTTCTATCTTATTAGCTATAGGAGACTAGGCAAGTTACTTAAAGTGTATTTATCTGTAAAATGAAACTCGTATTACCGGTACCTACTTTCCAAAAATTCCATTTGATTTTTTCCTACTTTTATTTCAAGGTAAAATTTACAATGAAATGAACAAATTCAATGAGTTTTGACAAATGCTTACAGCTCACACTTCTTCCCAATTCCTAACACCATCTCAAGCCAATCCCTGCTATAATTTTCGCCACACACATCAGTTTTGTCTGTTACAGAACGTCATAAAAATGGAATCACACTATAAAAGCTTAGCATATTTCCAAGATTTATCCATGTTTCTTCTTTTTTTATTCCATGCTGTTTTGAGTATTAGCACACAATTTCTTTTTCTTATTGACTAGTATTCACTGGAGAAATACAATACATTCTAATTACTCATTACCCTAATCTGAAAATCCCAAATGCTCCATAATCCTAAACTCTCTGAGCATGGACGTAAGGCCACAAATGGAAAATTCCACACTTGACCTCATGTGATGGGTTGCAACCAAAGTTTTGTTTCATGAAAAAAATTATTTAAAATATTATATAAAAGTACCTTCAGGGTATGTGTATATGAAATACAAATAAATTTCATGTATAGACTTGGGTCCTATCCCTAAGATATCTCATTATGTACATGAAAATGTTCCAAAATATAAAAAAACTCCAAATCCAAAATACTTCTGGTGCCAAGCATTTTACATAAGGATATCCATTTTAGTTTATCTCTGAAAAGAAACTTGATTACCTTGACAGCATCAAAATACTGGCTAAGTTGAGCTCTCTTCTGTTCATATTCTACTTCTAACTTTCTCAGTTCTTTGTAAATATCTGGATTCTCTTTTTCATAGAGTCGTAGAATACGTTCAAAGGTTTCACGTAGCTTTTTACGCTTATCTTTCAGGACTTTCTCATTTAACTGTGGCTGTTGTACTGGGTTAAATTCTGAGAGAAAAAGCAGATTGTGTAATTACAAACGGTACTTGCACTTTACCTGAAAAATTCTCTGGTCCTCATCTTCTTCATCCAGAAAATGAGGACATCAATTACTAAACCAACCATACTATTTCCAGTGTGATTAATAATGTGCCTGAGTTTTAATCCCAGCTTTGTCATCACATAGCAGTATGACCTTGAGAAAGATAGGTAATCTCTCTGTACTCGAGTTTTCTCACCTGTACAATATGGACAGTGCATCCACCCTACAAAGGTGGGGTGCAATTGTAATATGTAAATGTTTTGAGAATTTGATGGTAGCATGTGAAAAAAAAACTGATGCACAGCAAGGTATGTATTCAACAAACCTGTTATTACTCTTATAATAATAGTCAGAGGTTAATTTTTTAAAAAAAATTAACAATCTTAGGCAAATCAATAGAGTACTCTAAGTAATTATCCCTGCTGATAATTAGTCCAGAAGCAATAAGCAGAATCAGTACAGCTGAATTAGGAAATATTTGGGATCTTGCAGCCTGACCCAGAACTCTCATGAGGTTAGCTGCAGACTCTTCCACATTATTTCAGAACCCTTATAATACGATAATGCTACATGATTGGTTTTTCTGAAACCCATTTAATGCACCATTAAGGAATTTCACTATTATCTCTTTTACTTACTACTCTGTGTTTTTGGAAAAACCACTGAACTCACAAAGATCATTTTAAAAATACAAAACAGAAAAAAAAATCTGGCAAAGGGTAGATGACAGAGCCAGCAAAAACCTGATAGGTGAAAAGCATATGGGATTTAACCAAGACTATTTTAGTTTTTGCATATTTCAAAATTTCCATAAGAAAGACAAATAAAATACTCCACGTTCTTAATATTAAGAGAATGAGTATTTGTGGGTTTGGATAAAAATTCCAGTGGTAGCATCAATGATTCTCAAACAAATTGGATACAAAAATAACATGCAGTTATTTCATGTGATTCTAGTTAAAATAAAGGGGTGATATTGAAGATACACTTGAAGAAACTGAAGAAAACTATTTCATGAAATGAGAAAAAGGGGGAGCAATCCTAGTATGATAGTTTATGTAATTTAAAGAATTTGATGTTTTCTTCCTTACTAAATGGTCAATTATCTTTTTGGATCTTCTGACTGGAAAAATGGGAAATTGTCTTATATTCATGGTGGCCTATATTTAAATTAACATGGTCGCTACCAACATTAAAAAACAAATCAAGGCAAACAAAAAACTCAAGATGATTTCATAAAACGTATTTCAGTCTTCTCTCGAAAATCCAGCTGACCAAACTGGGCTTTTGTTATTTTATACCAATTAGCTGAAGCCACATAACTGCTTCCCTCTTATTCTAGTATATGAGATCTCCAGTTTGCAATAGCCTGCCACCACTCCATTTTTGTCTTCCTGACACAGAAACTAAATCCAGGTGTCAAATGCTATCATGCTATTCTGCTTTTCTTAGGCCTATGTCGCTTCCCTCATTACCTGCCTGTCTCCGTGTTTAAAAGATTGTTATAGCTGTCTTATGTAAATTCTTACCCATTTCATCTAATTTCTCCATGTCCCGGATAATCTGTTTGGGATCCTTCATCTTCAAAACTGCAGCTCGTACCATCATGCGCTGTTTTTTGTTCTTAGAAAAATAAGAGAGCAAAATGTCAAGAAGCTGGACGCTCATAAGTTTTTAATCTGATTTAACAATCTATTTAAGCTAAATTTTGAACTTCTCCTTGGTTTTTGATACTTGTTCCAACCAACAGAGACAAAGGTATGTGATTTTTTGTTCTCAAAAACATCTAGATGTTAGTCCAACAAATTAAGATAGATGTGCTTTCTTAGGAAAGCATTTTTTTTTTTAACTCTGTGAGTGAGATCTTCAACAGTTAGTTAAATTATATATTAGAACAAAGTATTACAGGATTTAATGCCAAACAATCAAACAGAATACAACTGAAAATTATTAAAAATCTCAGTTCCCCCTATGTGTCAAAGCATAATTCTAATAAGTAAATCCTTTTTTATTCTGAAGTATTTTGCCACAAACTTAATAGCTAACTAATCAGGCAAATGCATATACAAAGCTAACATCACATTCATTTCCAGTCTCTAATTCATTAGCTTTTATAGCAGTTATGCTTTAACAAACAGCAAAAAATACATAACGTACATTTTCAAAAGTGTATTTTCACTCACTGGAAAAGGTAGTCAAATAAACAATGTCACAACAAGCTGTTAATGAGCTTATTTATAAAGTTACTTTGTCTCAGTTTCTAATTTTTGGCTTACTAAATCTTACGGTTTTTACAAGCAGCACAAGGCATTTTTTTCTGGGAAATAACAGGAAACATTATTCTGAAATCCACAAATTCCAAATCACAAGATACGCCAAACGCCACTTAAAGCTATATAGGAAGTTTCTAAAATTGTACCTTCTTTAATTCTCTCTTCCGGGCTTCCTTTCCTTAAAAGGGAGGGAGGGAGAGATAATAAAACTTTTAAATCTTGAGCATTAGCATTTTCTCCAACTTAATAAGCATAATTCTTTATTGTGGGAGGTTATCCTATGCACTGTAGAATATTTAGCAGCATCCTTGCCTCTCTACCCACTCTGATACGACAATGAAAATGTCAAGACATTTTTATGTTTCTTCAAAAGTAACTATGCATCTGAAGGAAAAAGATAACATAAAATACTAAATAAGAGCTTACAAAATTAATTTCTTCAAAATTCCAAATACAAAAAAAGCTTTAAGCCAATTCTACTTTGCAAGTCAAATTTGAAAAATAGGTGTATTAATTTCTTTGCATATTTAAAGTTTTAATCATGTGCCACCAAGAACACTGGAATTTTATACAATTTACTCTTCCTATCACTGCTAATCTTGTAATTAAGCACAATGAAATAGATTCCCTCCTACTTCATCATACGGCACTAATGGACACTTACGAGCTTGGTCTGTAGGGTTCATAAATTTTCCACTCTTGGTGGATGATGTAGATCTCCGTCCCATGTTGACAATCTGAGTGGTTTACTTTTTCATTAAGAAAAAGAAAAAAACCTGCAAAGATGAAGAAATAGCTTGTATCTCTTATATCTCTACCAATTTTCTAAAAAGAAACTCTTTAACACTTTTCTAAGACCTTTTTCCTTTTTCTTTGAGAGGGGGGGATCGCACTATGTTGCTCAGATGGTTTAAAACTCCTGGGCTCAAACCATCCTCCCACCTTGGCCTCCAGGGTAGCTAGGATTACAGGTGTACACCACTGTACCTGGTTTCTTTCCTTAGTTTTGATCTAAGTATTCAAGAAAGATGGCCTCAACTATTTTGACCATAAACAATTAGATTGTTCTTATTCTTTAGAAACAATAGGTGTGAAGATGACTTTAAATATCAGTGACTCATCAATATAACTTTTATTCCTATGGATCACAGCATTGACTCTGTCAAAATTGAAAAAAATCAACTAGAAAATACTTTTTAACAATAATGCTATTTAATATGGCACAGACCATGAACATGAGAAGTCATTAGTCCTTTTTTACATTCTCTCTTTATTTACATACAGGATAAAAGATAAATAAAAATAAATTTTAAAAAAGGTGTTAACTGGATATTGGCTCAAGGACAAATACTTTGCCTCTATTGCTTTACTTGGCATGTATGTTGTCCATTTCTAACACCTCGAGACAGTAAGCTCATTAATTCAAACATTTTATTCTAATTCAGATACATATAATTCTTGACTCTCAAGAATTCAAAACATAACTAAAAATGCAAATATTCAAAATTAGTACCATATTAAGAGCTCGCCCAAACTCTAAGATATATATTTTTCTTACTAGTACTTAACTCCCGATCTGGATTTTTTAAAGTAACTAAAATGAATAATTGTGTTTGAGGGAGAGTATTTTCTATGCTAAAACTTCTATTAACATAATACATAAATTCTTCCTCTTACTCCAAAGGAAGGGGGTTTAACTTTTTGAAACCCAGTCTTTCCAATAATCGAGGTTGAAAAATGTTTCCTTTTGAAAGCAGACACTTTTTTAAAAAGGTGGGAAGGCTTAGACTATAAAGTCAATTTTTTTATAGACCACACCAATTATACCTTTCCTTCTTTCTTTTATGAAGACTGTGTCGGACAGGTTTATTATTTAATGTATCTTTCACCAAGTGTTCAATTACCTCGATTTCCACTAGATGTTTCAGAGTTGTTCCAGGGTTTATTACTTTACCCTGCCAGGCGTTTCCATATCAGAAAAACTGGGGGTGGGGGGATGAGGAGAGAGGGGAGCAGGCAGTGGATAAGGGTGGGAACAAGCAAAATTAGAACAAACGTAAGGTCTCGTATCTTTGACTGCCTGTTGTCTTTTGTGCTTTCCTTTCTCAGGCTCATGTTTTGACCCTTTCTTACAACGGAAATACAAAACGTATGAATTACAGGGAATTTTACAGAAGACACTAGAGCCCTAGTCTACACAAATTATATTTTCGTCAGGCCAAAATACCGTTGGCAACCCAAAATAGCCAAAGAAGCTTCAATGGGACAGGGTCCAGCTACAGCGAAGGAGGCAAGAGCAGCAGCCAACTGCCGAAACCATAGCGACGGTTGACCCTGACTCGAGGTACAAGACGTCAAACCCAAGGCTACCAGTCAACGTGCATAGGAAGCAGTCCTAACCGACCCGGGCGAAGTCAGCAGTATAACCGTTGGACGCCGCGCCACCCCAGGCTCACGGAGATACCCCAGTCCGCGATCCAGGAGACCCCAACCGGGGAGAGGAAGAACGGGGCAAGGGGGCCTGCTGTTCCCGAAGCAACCGCGCAGGCGCAGGGAAGGGGGGGGGAGACAGAGAGAGATGGAAGAAGCGGAGTAGAGCAATTCAGTACACTCACACTTCTGCGGGGCTCCCAGGGCTGCGAGAAGCGAGGAAGGGATGATTCCCAGCCTCTTTTACTTGGTAGGGCCTTTAAGTCTGCCTCTCGGTCAACCACCCAGCCACCGCCATCTTGAAACCTCGCGCCCCGCCGCAATCCCTACGTCATTTCCTATCCCCCTCAGCCGGCGGTCTCTTAGCCTTAGTCTACCCTGGAACCATAGAGAGCGCCCACGAATCCCAGGACCAGAGTATTTTCCGCTTCGATACAATACCCAATTGGTCAGGAGTTGAGAGCCCGCCTCATACGTGAAGACGCCATATAGATTGACACTTATCTAGTCCAATAGAAACAAGAAGGAAGTTGCTCTCTGATTGGCTGACTGCCCTGCCGAGCCCAAGTTCTGCGTTTAGTGGTCAGAAACCGGTGTATTCGGAAGACGGGGAGGTGTTTTGGGGTGTTTCTATGTCCTAGAATTGTGTTAGTTTTTTGGATTTTCATGTTTCTTATGACGTAGGCAGGAGCAGTTCTTTGGGAGAGTCTCCGTTGGAAAATGAGCATCCTCGTAACATTTTCCCCCTGAGTTTAACCCGCTTTGCAAACATCAAGTTACCTTTGTGGGCGGCTGATGCCCGTGGGGATTTAAAAGGGGTTGGTAGGCACAGCACTGGTAGACCTGAAAAGTAAATCAATGCCAGTGTTAAAGTTCCAAATTGCTAATTTACAGGAGTGTGTGTGTGTGTGTGTGTGTGTGTGTGTGTGTGTGTGTTTTGAAGAGGTAATGTGGGGATATACAGTCAGTTTTAAATTTGTGAGCCGTGAGGTCTTCACCAGCCAGGTGTCCTTTATGATGTCACCGTACGTACGGTATTATTCACTTACCTGTAGCCTTCATCCTTTCCTTACCTTCTGAACCCTCTTTCCCTAAGACTCTCCCCCCATCTTTTCCCTTTAAAGGTAAGTTTAAATATTCTGAAAATTCTATGTTTGAAGTATACTCTTGGTAATTTTTGATCTCAAATCTGAGTGTATTCCTTATAGGAAAATCGGTTAGAAATAGGCCCATTCTTAATATCTGTTAAAAATATTTCAAAATACTAGTAGGGATACATGTTAATTTTTAGCATAATATTTGTGTGTCCTTAATGGTATAAAGTTGGTCCCCTACCTAACCTTTGTCTTACAGTGAATTTTAGAGTGAATTTGAATTTCAGAAAGCAATTCATAAGATTTTTAGGTTAAAACTGATAAGCAATTAATAAGATTTGTAGGTTAAAACTGAAAATAAGATTTAATTTTGAAGTGGAACTAAATTTTGGTATTTTGCAACCAACTTATAAAACCAATCCTAGGAGAGAAAGAAAATAAAGAGTACGTTGGAAAAATTAAAGCCTTTCATCTAGCCAATCAAAATTTTTGAAGTATGCGGAGCAGTTTTTATTTCTTGTACTTGGATGCAAGAATCAACTATAACATTCTCACATCAACAGCGTATTAATAATTTTATAAGTGTGCACTAAAAGAACCCCCTTTCTCACCAATTATTCATTGATAATGGATTTAGAAAACAAACACTTCCATCTCCTGAGATTCAGCTGAACCATTAGGCCTCCTTTTTTTTTGAGACAGAGTCTCACTATGTCACCCTCTGTAGAGTGTTGTAGCATTATGGCTCACAGCAACCTCCAACTTTTGGGCTTATGTGATTCTCTTGCCTCAGCTTCCCAAGTAGCTGGGAGTACAGGGGTCCACCACAACACTGTAAACGACAAATTATTAAAGAGTAGTGACTTTATATCCTACTTCCTAAATACATTTTATGCATGTATAGCTGTGTTTTATTTGCTTGTTTTTCATGTGTTCCAGTGTTGAAACATGCACTTGAATGATATTTAACCATCACAGTTGATCAGAGTTGATTACAATTACAGAAACAGAACCTTTATCTTTTTAACTTTTTATCTTTTTTTTTAAATCCATCCCGATTACATTGTATAATTACAAGTTTACAGGTCCATGGCATCCTTTCATCATAAAGCAAATTATTACAAACCATTTTTCAGTCTCTTCCAGTTTATGGAAAATTTGACTTAGTCTGATAGTCAAGAATATGGTAATATTTCTATTCCATTTAAGGCCCAGGGATTTTGGGCAGAATTTGCTAAGTATGTCCTGTAAGTACTAAATAATGTTTGAAGCTAGTGGAATCAATGAAAGTCTCTGCATTCAATGTAAATTTTAAGGAGTTTTGCTGGAAATCAGAAAAAGAAAAGGTTAACCCTGTACTTTTTTCTCTGCAGTAGCATTTACACCAACGTTGATTTGGTAGAGCAGGGTAAGAAAACATCCTGGGATGTAAGTTTTTACGTTGCAGGATCTAGCCCCAGCTGATCTAGGCATGTATGGTTGATACAAAATACAAAAGCCATCTGTTTTTGGCATCTTCAATTCCCCTTTCAAAATTGCTTACCTATTTAAATGCATATTAGAAACATAAAGAGAATGAGTCTAATAAAAGCAGCAAGCACTATTGAGAAGCAGAAAAATATTCCAGTGGCAAATAAAATGTTCATTTCATTTGTTGTTTTACTGTACGGGTGACCTCAGTGATGGCATTATGATATTTTTCTGAGGCTGACTTGAACTCTACCAGATGCTTCTCATAACTTTGGATGGCTGCTTGAAGCTGTGTTTTCTCCACTGCTCCCAGGATAGCACGGAAGATCATATCTATGCCAAGACCAAGAACAGCAACTCCAATACTGCCAAGGAGAGAAGCACCAATTTGAGCTAACACAGTGACCAGCTTGTTAATTATGCCACTTGTGACATTTGAGCCCACAAGTTTTACAGCCACTGCACTGGCTGCAGATGTAGCTTCTCCTAGGATGACTGAGATCACCTTTTGTACTATTGCAATTTTCTCTGTTTCCCTTTCCTTAATATCCTGCAGTTTTCTATAAAGGGTTGGCTCTAGTTTGTCTTTTAGTGCTTCATCAACCTTCTGCAGTTCCTTTTGGATTTTCATAATGGCTTGGATGATGATATCGCAGTTTTCTTTGATGGTCCCATCTCTCTTCATCTCTATGGGGACCAGCCTGCACCCCAAGTGCATATTTAGAACCCCAGTCAACTTATTGGTGGCATGGAAGCTGTCAGATAAGCAGTCAAGGAGCTGCTGGTGAAGACGGTTTACTTCCTGACGCCTCTTTGGGTTCTCTGGGTAGAGGAAGTTACTGAAAGCCATGTTCCAAATATGGTCTCTGAAAAATAAAACAGTACATTTTCACTGAAGATCTTGAAAAATACCTGCTTCCCCTGTACATCTGACTAGAAGACAATCTCGTGTTTCATGCCTAGCAAAGTAGCAATATGCTATATAAGGAATTTCTCAGGAAACTCACTAAGTTCTCACCATGTTACCCAGGATGATCTCAAATTCATGGGCTCAAGTAATCCTCCCACCTCAGCCTTTTAAAGTGCCTAGTTGACAGGCATGAGCCTCCATGGGTGCTCAAAATAAATTTTTCTTTTTTTTTTTTTTTTTTTTTTGAGACAGGATCTCACTGTCACCCAGGCTGGAGTGCAGTGGTGTTATCATAGCTCACTGTAGTTTCATACCCTTGGGCTTGAGCATTTTTTTCACCTTAGCCTTCTTAGTACCTGGGATCACAGGCATGACCCACCTCATGCTTCACCAGGTTCTTTCAATTATTTTTATGAAACTTGGAGTCAGTGTATGGAAGATATGGGTAACAATATAATCCATTGATACATAAAGGTATTAGAGTTTTGTGATGGTGGTAATACTTGGAAATATTTATGTTAAGCATTTATTTGTTAATAAGCATGATTATTTCTAGGAGTATTTAATAACTTTTATTTGAAACAGACCCCAATTTGAAATGGTTAGCTCTTGATTACCAGTGCTCCTTAATTTCCCCAACGCTTAGTCCTCACATTGAATTCACCTACCAGACTGACTTAACTGACATTTACAGTTAAATTGGTATTCAGGATCAGAAGAATATTAAAATCTCTGAATTTGCAGGGTTTTATTTTGTACTTATATACTTGGTTATCTTAATCGAAAATTTGCAAGTCACTATATCTCTTTACAGGCAAACCATTTGTTTTCTAATCCTAAGGGACATCCAAAAGCAGCACATGTATATTAGAACCTTTTAAAACAATTTCTCCCAATAAGGGACTATATTCAAGAATGGATACAATTTCATTTGAAAAGAAGGTGGACACTACACAAGGGACAGTACAATTATGACTGTGATTGATTCTCCATTTTCAAAGCGTATCAGTTAATTATTTAGAATGATTTATATTGTTCGTGGCCATTATTTAGACAAGCCAGAGTTAGTGTCAGAAAGAAAATAATGCTATTTTTCAAAAATATTAAAGAATAAGTGAGAGTACACCATAGGATGAATAAAATACAGTGCCGTTGAGAGAGAAAAGGAAGTAATGCTCTTCAAAGTTTATTTGGGTAAAAAAATCTAAATTTCAACCCAGTAAAAACAATATGTTATTCAATATGCATACCTAAAGTTGACTTCTATGTTTCTGGTACTTTTATTTTTCTATTAAAGTCTTTGGAGAAAAGAATGAAAAAAATGAAGTCCTCATCTATATTCATAACGGAGCTGGCACATTCATTATTTGAGTAATCAACATCTTGATTAATTTGGGCTCTGTGTCTTCAAACACCATGATTCTTAGTCTAAATAAATATAGGGAATCTGAGAAATGTGGGATGAGAGAATGAAGATGTTTTTCTCTCAAGAAAGTAAACATGAAAATAACCTATCCTTCAACTCACATAGATATAATTTGGAAATGGAAAATTTTTCTAAAATGGATTAGGAATATAAATAACCATCTACCTATGTTGTTAGGTTTAGAAGAATGCACTAGAACCTTCTGGTAGAATAAACTACGATGGTCAGAAATATCTTGTTATTCTTGATCCAGATCCAGTGCACACAACACGCACACATGTGACAGACACAAATCTCCACAAAACGATTCTTAGAAAAGTTTCTAACTCAATCCCATTTAAAGACATTGCTCGTTGAGGTTCTATTAAATGTTCCAGAAACGCACTAACGGGCTGCAAACTGCAATTAGATAACAAATTTGGACTTTAAATTTTCTTTTTTCTTCTATGAATTTTCCATTAAATATTTATGTTTGTTTTTTTTTTTTTTTGGCTCCTGGTTTTTCAGATCTTATGAATGAAAACTACAATTTCTGACTTCAAATTCAGAAGACAATCAACTATATCCCTATTCAAATATTTAGGTGAGCGGCATCTTACTAATTCTGGAAAAATGAAAAGTGTCTTTAGCAGTTATCATATACCATTATATGAGGGCATAGTTTCCAGAAACGGTATGAGGTTCTATCTATCTGAAATAAACAAATAGAAAAATGAACCTTCCTCTTGGATGGAAGGTCGAATGCTTCTTAGTGGTCAGCTCCTTTTCTGTTAACCTATTGTTTTGTCACGTCATCACAATCATAAAATGTATCAAAGACTAAACAGGTGAGACAATTTTTTCAGGGAAAGGAATGATGGGATTCACGACATAATAAGACACCATAAAAACACAAGGTTAAACTGTATTGCACTGTGCGAGAGTAGAGGGATTCATGGAACAAATTAGTCCCCAAAGCAGACTCTTCTATCCATTTAATAATAATAAATGTAGAACCTCAAATCAATAATAATTGAAATTATTACTCTGTAAGTTGTTCTGTCATGAAGTCTTTGAAGTTAAAAGTTAAAAAAAGATTAGTGCATAATATATGTGAAAAATCAAATAATAAACCACCTAGAAAAAATTGAGTAATTTCCAAATGTCTGTATGAAGGAGGATTTTATAAGCCTAAAACAAATGAAAACAAAGTTGTATGCAAAAATTTATTTATTTTTGAGACAGAATCTTACCATGTTGCCCAGGCTAGAGTGCTGTGGGCATCAGTCTAGCTCACAGCAACCTCAAAATCCTGCGTTTAAGTGATCCTTTTGCCTCAGCCTCCTGAGTAGCTGGAGCTACAGGTGTGCCACAATGCCTGGCTACTTTTTCTATTTTTAGAAGAGACAGGGTCTAGCTCTTGCTCAGGCTGGTCTCAAACTCCTAAGCTCAAGGGATCCTCCTGCCTCGGCCTCTCAGAGTGCTAGGATTACAGGCATGAATCACTGTGCCCCTCCAATGCAAAACTTTAAGTAACAAAGATGGCCATGTAAAAAGAACTGAAAGCAAGCTGGGAAAAAAGTAGGAAAAATGAAAAAGTATTAATTTCTAAAGTATTATTAATAAGAAAAACATTAATAATCTAATACCTAAATGAGCAAACAACCCTGAGCCAAGAGTAAGAAAATAAATAGTAGTTAATAAAATGAGGACAATTCAAACTTATCAGAAATCAAAGAAAATTTTGGTATGTTTTCAACTACAAAGGTGACATTTCCTCTCTTCTCCCCTTAAATACTCATGCCCTTGCCCTTGTGTTCTGATATTCTTCTTTGTAAAATGTAGGCATCAGTCCGTGTTTTTGTTTCAAATTATAAGTTTGAGTAAGAGACATCATAATGTGCTCAAAATTATTTTTCCCTTTCAATGAAAAGAGATCTTTATTTTTCTGAGTCAGACCTACTTTCCTAGCTTTTTTTCCTTGGGGTGGGTGATGGAGAAGATTCCTTACACAAACAAAGCTTCAGCAGCCCTAGCACCATACCTACTCAGGTATATCTAAGCTGCAGTAGTGAATACAGTTCAAGATAAATTCCACACCCAAAAGGCGTACTAGAGGTACTAGAGAATAAGGAAGAAGAGAGGTGGGGAGGGACTGAACGTGGAAGCCATTGAATTGTGTTTTGGACAGGTGAAGTTTGAAAAATCCTGGGAGAAAGCAATTATTAATCCAGTAACAATTTATCTAATAGGGTAGTGTTTACTGTGTGTAAGGTTGTATGCTAGCACCATTCTGTAAAGGATATAAAGATGAAAAATACATAGTCCTGATTTTTGGAATTTCCAATTTAGGTGGAGAGTTAAGACAGATCTGTCACTACAGTGTTGAGTTGAAAGTAACGTCATACAAAATTATAGGTACAGCTGATATTTTACTCATGAAAATTCAAATTTTTAACAGCCCACACTGTAGTACATATTGATACTATGGCCATATGGTGGCATTTGATCATCCAGAGAAGGTTGACAATTTATATCTTTCAAATTGATACCCTGAAATATCTGCTTGATAATTAAGGAGAGGTCAAACACCACATGAACCATAGTTGGCAATGTGAAGTATTTCCACTATTGTCCTTATTAACAATTTGATTCTAACTCCCAAAGTGATCACTCAGCAAAACAAAAGTCCTGCAGTTAATCAGAGTCACCCTTCTTAAATAAAAATTATGTTTGTTACTCAGGCCCACTTCAACTGATATCTATAAAAGCAATATATATTATGTTATATACTATGTCCTTTCTGAGAGGAGTTCTTGGCCATATACAATTCCCCACATGCTGTTTTCAGTGATGACCTGTTGACTTTTAAAGATTGCAGCACCAGCAAGGAGCATAGTGGTCCGTGTAAACTGGCTCTGCTTAAATATACTTTCTTGTATGGAAAATTTGAACTTCTGTATAATTTGAGTTATCACACATTAATGCTTCCTGTCAGTGAAGAGTTCTATTTGAGGAGTTACCACCCGGCTCTGTACAGAGTTTGTACTATTCCTTGCGTATTTCTCTGTAGTGGTCCTTGAGGCAAGTTCTGAAGAGACTGGGAGCAGCCGGCTGGGGAGTGTCTGGCCAGCAGGTGGCGCTCGTGGGCACTGGGACGCCCAGTTCACCTGAGCCCTGCCTGGAGTATGTGCTTTCTCTCCTACACATTTGGGCTCTGGGTGGGTAAAATTTTATTTGATGAGAGCGTTCTGTTTCTAAAACTAAGTTTGAAAATCTCTGACTTGTTCCTTTTTTTTGATTTCATACATTTTTAATAATTTTGTCCATGAAACAAAATTTGTGTTAAGTACTTGTATGTGGAATTTGCTATTTGTGCCAGGGCATCATGTCAGAATGCAAAACGTTTCAGATTTTGATGTTTCTTGGATTGGAGTGCTCAAAATACATAGCGGGTGTATGTGTGTGTATCTCGAGTGTGTTAAATTCCACAAAAGGAAAGAACGGGGAACTATGCTGGTGTTTATAAAAAGACACCTAAGTCAGAGGGACAAGATGAGACTTCGCTGAGGACTGAGATCTGAAAGATGATAGTTAACAGGTATGGGAAGAGGTCATACAAAACTTCTGTGCCCCAGAGAGTGCTTCTGTCAGGAAGAGGAATAACAAGGGAGCCAGAAGGACTTGTGCAAAGGGAAGAGGCAGAAAGAGTGGCACGAGTCCAGAGGACGGGCAAAAGACAATCCAGGCAGGGCCCTGAGGGCTGCAATAAGGAACCTGGGCTTTGTCTCAAGGGCACTAAGGAGCCATCTAGGAGCTTCGAGCAAGGGAGAGACAGGGTCAGCTTTGTGCTTTAGAAAGACTTGGCTGGCTTCTGTGAGGAGGAAAGACTGGAGGGGATGGAGCTAAAAACCAGGAGACCAGGCAGGAGAGTGGGGCAGAGAGGTAGTATAAATGGGAATGTCTATACAGTTCTCATCTAACAAGAGAAATGAATCTAGTAAACAAGGGCCATTTCAAGCTGGGATACCAAGGACAAGTAGGAGTTAAATGGGGGAGGGGAAGCACCACAGGCTAAAGCCCTGTGGTGGCAGAAATAGAAAAATGGCCAGTTGAGTTGTCCCAGGATGAAGTTGAGAGGCAGACAGGAAGGGTCTTCTAGGCCAAGGATGGAGTTTGGTCTTCTCTCCAAAAGCAAGATTTTTTCATTGGACTCCTGCCTCCGCTCTGCTCTCTTCTTACAGTCCACCATCATGCCTCAAAGCTTCCACTCTTGCTTCCAAGCCTGGTGCCACGTTGTGGTGAGGCCAAGCCTGGGGCCTCAACAGGCTGATTGCCACCTCCCACTCTGTGACTTGTTATTTCATAAAAATGACAAGAAAAATAAATCTGGAAGTGCCAATACCAATAATCGGCCCATCTTAGGAAATTCAAATAGGAACAAAGATTAGCTTGAGATTGATGCTTGTTGGACCTGACCTTTTCAATTTTCTTGAGAAGTAAACATTCAAGATTAAAGTGCATATAAGATATAGTAGAAAATTATTGATGTCCTGTTTAAATATTATTGATTTGGGGAGCATAAGGTTAAATTTCAAAAAGAGGAGTTCTTCTTGCCATTTTAGAAATGCATGCTGACAATATTAAAGATGAAATGATGTGGCCTCTGAGATTTGCTTCCAAATTATCTGAAAGGAATAGTAGGGTAAAGTTATAGAGGAAATAAGATTGGCCTTATTTTGATATTTTTTAAAGCTGGATTATGGGTGTGTAGGAATTTATTATACAGTATCACTGTGCTCACTTCTGTGTATGTTTGAACTTTTGTCATAATCACAAGAAAAAGAAAGGAAGAAATGTAAAAACATGACCCAGTCTGACTGTCTGATGTTTAGTCATTAGTGCCTTCTGAGGCTTTGTGTTTCTTCCCCTGTCACTTTTCCTCACTGTCCAAACTGGGTCCTGCTGTCATGCAAATTTCCCTTTTTTGGAAGTATGGAAATAGGGTGTAGGTAAAGTTGGGATCCTTTCAGGAGAAAAATAACAGCTACTAACTAATTCAAGTCATGTTTAATTCACATCAAAACAATGGCCTTTAATTAAACAAAGAAGTCGATCAAGATGTGATGATATATTTTCTGATATAAATTGTTTTAAAGGATATTTCTGACCAGAATGCAGAATACCAAGGTCCTGCATCGTCATTTATCAAATGCACACTTGTGAAGCCTCTACTCTATGTTTTGAGGTATTTGAAGAAACAAATAGGCGATGTTTTTTGCTCTCAAAATAATTTTATTATTTAATAAATTTAATAACTTATTTGGAGATGCAGAGCAAATGCCCAGTGGTATTTTAACATGATGTAACTTAGAAGAAGTATAAGTGCTGTATACTGTCTAGTGTTAGACCACACGTTCATTCTTTCCCAGGTGGATATAAGTCCTTCTATCAACATTAATGACACAGAAGGAAACGTCACTATCCATATAAAGAACACACATTTACAGATGTCATTTTACTCTTAGTCTTTCTAAAATTGATGTCTTTACTGTTTCTCTTCCTTTCTGATTTAATCAGAGCTAGAAGTTGTTAATTTTCTTTCTTCCTTGGTTTCTTCGGAGAATCACAAGGCATATGCTATAGATTCCTCCTGTAAGAAAACTGTTTTGTTACTTTAACTTTTTATGGCTAGGTTTCAAGACACATGCCCTTTCAAATACCCTTCCTACTGGGAAGCAGAGTATGATATCAATACTAATAGAATATCCATATTGCTTACCTTGCTGTGTTTGTGAGTTCTGTACTCCCCGCAGTTGGTTAGCAGTATTGTTGAAGTGCCTTTTCATCTGGTTTCATCCGGATATTTCTGATGGAATGTGATGACTTATGGGCTTTGCTGGTCTCTGCTGGGTCCTTCTGCCTGTCTGGTTTATGGGCTATTTCTGCATGGTTTAGTCCTCAGAATCCTTCTATTTCTTATATTAACAATGTATGAACTCAGTATATTGTTTTAAGTAATATAATAAAGAATAATAGAGTAGTACAATGTATTTTTAATTTCTTGTTCTCTAATAAACTTTTGTTATTGAAAAGTGCTGTACATCTGAACTAATTCAATCCCATAGAGAAGATGGCCTCTTTGATTGCAGCTGTCATGTTCTGAAATTTCATCTTGTCAGCTATTCCAGATATTAAGTTTCCTTTAGCTTCTGTTGCATTTGTACCTCTACCTGTTGCTAATTGCTTTCTTTAGGTTCTTGAGAGATATAAATCCAGATATTTGCTTCCAAGAGTTTTAATTTATTTTTTGTGCTTCTTTGAAGAGGGGAGTTCTACTCTTTATCATTACCTCTCTTCTTATGTTGGTAAATTGTCTTGACTATATAAAAACCTTAAAGACCAACTTGTCTCCTTCCCTTAAAGCTTGAATCAGAGTCTTTCAAGCTTCTTCCTCTGGGCTTTGTCCTAATCCCCATTGATTCCACTATAGCAAAGGAACTCAGCCTCAGTTTAACTTAGTGGAAGGAGTACAGGCTTGAGAATCAGACAGTCCTGTTTTGTGCACTCACAGTACCACTTCCTCATCTTAACCCTAGGGAAGTCACTTAACCTAAGTTTTTCCATTAGCGTACTGTATTAGTTCATAACTTGTGTATTGTCATAGGGCTAAATGAGATAATACACATCAAGCACTTGGCACGCTGTGTGGCAAAATCTTATGAAATGACAGCTATTCTTCTTGTACTGACAACAGTAACTCCTGACAGGGGTGAGGGGGGAGTGGACGGGTAGAGGGTACAGGGCCAAGATGCCAGACAGGAAATTTTTAAAATCTACAGTTGCTTCCCTGTGATTTCAAAGAAGAGCCAAGTGGGGTAATTTTTTACTTTTACCCCACTGGGTATTTTTGCCCTTGATATATCTTAGAGCCCCGTCATGTAGAGATGTGTGGCCATTGTATCTGAACTAAGTATGGATTAAAAGTAGGATTTCAACAGATGTGTGGGGGATGGTGTATTGGAGGAGAAAACGCAGATGGAAGGAGCACTGAGAGCAGAGCAGCTGAGCAAGGAGTTGTAGAGCATTAGAGAACAAGCTAATCCGCTGTGCTGGTGACATAGGGTTTATATGAAAGCAGTTAAGGGAAGATAAATACTGGAAAAGTGAGAGAAGTTTGTAGATGACCTTAAATGCTGTGCTAAGAAATTCTATTTTGGGCTGGGCATGGTGGCTCACACCTGTAGTCCTAGCACTCTGGGAGGCCGAGGCAGAAGTTCGAGAACTTGAGCTCACAAGTTCACAAACCTGAGTAAGAGTGAGATTCTGTCTCTAAAAATAGCTGGGTATTGTGGCAGGCACCTGTAGTCCCAGCTGCTTGGGACACTGAAACAAGAGAATCTTTTGATCCCAGGAGTTTCAGGTTGCCGTGAATTATGACACCATAGCACTCTACTGAGGGTGACAAAGTGAAACTGTCTCAAAAAAAAAATTATGCTTTATTGTATAGGTGATATTAAGTCATTGAAGGTTTTTTTTTTATTATGGCATAATATTCAGAGGTTTGGATTTCAAAAAGGTCACTTTATACAAACTAGATTAGTGGGTATGGAGAATAAAGTGTAGGTCACCAACGGCAATGTCCACAGTGGCTGGAGAGAAGGCGTTCAGTCACCCTCTCTTAAAACAGTTGTATCTTATTTTTGAAGAGACTATTGTTAGGGTGTACCGTATAACCCATTGTCCCCAAGGCTTTGTTTGTCCCCCCCCCCACCAGTTTCTACCTTTCTCAATGTTTACCTATGATCTACTCAGCCTCTCCTTTGTCTCCCACCAGATGGCAGCCTAATTGCCAAACTTGGGTATGACTAGTAACAATGCAGAAAAGCTGGGCATATGGTACTTGTCCCTTTTTCAGAATTATTAGAGAAAAACTAGAAATAATATTGACTTTATAATGAGCCTTGTCAGTGTAAGGATAACCAACTTGAACCTCCTAAACGCCCCCGATTAAGGTCAGCATTGGTGTCAAATCAATAGTCAGAACTGAACCGTAAGCAGGAGGCACATTTTCCTAGCATAGGTCTTGGAGTCAGGTTGGTGGCAGGGAATCAGAAAGGCGGATTTGACAAGTTTGACTCCTGTGTTGAGGTAGGAGGTGAATGAGTGAAAAGTCAATGATGTCTCTAAACGTATGTGCATGTAACTTCTCTTTTGATGGGTTCTTTCAGGTAGAATGCTTTCCTTTCTGCTTTTATTCAAAGCCCACTTCTTTTCCTGAAAAGCTCAACTGAAAAACCATATATTACATGACTGTTTCCAAGAATAACGTGCCTAAGGCTGGGCGACATGGCTCATGCCTGTAATCCTAGCACTCTGGGAGACCGAGGTGGGTGGATTGCTTGAGCTCTGGAGTTCGAGACCAGCCTGAGCAAGAGGGAGACTCCACCTCTACTAAAAATAGAAAAACTAGGCTGGCATTGTGGTGGGTACCTGTAGTCCTAGCTACTTGGGAGGCTGAGGCTTGAGAATCACTTAAGCCCAAGAGTTTGAGGTTGTTGTCAGCTGTGATGTCAGGGGACTCTAACCTGGCTGACAGAATGAGACTCTATCTCAAAAAAGAAAGAAAGAAAGAAAGAATAATCTGCCTGATTCAATTATAATTATTTCAATAACTCACCATCACTTATGAATATTGCAGTTTTGAAAAATCAAACAAACCTAAAAATGATCAACACTCTCCACAGTCCGACTTCCCAGCTGGGTAGTGTGCATGCCCTATCTTCACAGTTTACATCATGTGGTGTCACAGGTCACAGCAACCTCAAACTCCTGGGTTCAAGTGATCCTCCTGCCTCAGCCTCTTGAGTAGCTGGGAAACAGGGGGCTACCATGATGTTCAGCTATTTTTTTAGAGACAGGGTCTCACTCTTGCTCAGGCTGATCTTGAACTTTGGAGCTCACATAATCCACCCACCTGAGCCCTCCCAGAGTGGTAGGATTTTTTTTCCTGAAAAGCTCAATTGAAAAGTGTGAGCCACAAAACACAGCCCACGGTATATCTTAGTATGAGTCCTTCAATATTGTTTCTTTAAAAAATTTTGTCTATTCTTGTCCCTTTACATTTTCATATATGTTATAGAATTCACTTTCCTGTATTTATAAAGACATTTGATGGCATTTTGATTATAATTACATTAACTGCATATATTGATTTGGGAACATGTGGTGTCTTAGCTACATGGAGTCTTCCAATCTATGGACAGGGTTTGAATTGACATCTTCACTATTTAAAGTTTTTTTTTTTTTTGAAGCTTTATATCATTTGTATATTTTATTTTCTGAATATTATGGTGCTTTGAACTTTTTGGCACTGAGGACTGGTTTCATGGAAGACAATTTTTTTTTTTCATTTCTTTATTTTTTATTGTTGGGGATTCATTGAGGGTACAATAAACCAGGTTACACTGATTGCATTTTTAGGTAAAGTCCCTCGTACAATCGTGTCTTGCGCCCAAAAGGTGTGGCACACACCAAAGCCCCACTCCCCTCCCTCCTTCCCTCTCTTTGCTCTTTCTGGTGTCTTAGTTTTAATCCAGGGAGGAGCTCCTGTAATTTTATTTCCCAGAAGGAAGACATTTGTGGTGGGGCAGAGTTGAAATGTCATTGACTTAGTGTGTATGTGCTAGAGGGAAGAGGGGGCTGCCATCTGGCACATCAAGAACTGAGACCTCCTATAATGGTTTGTCAGGGTGTCCTGGCCCTGTCTTGAGAAGAAGGGTGTGAGAAGAGCCTTTGAGGATAGACAGGAAGGGGCAAAGTGATAGATATCTGGTTCTCCCACCCCAGCACCAGAAGGAGCTCCCCCTGAACCCACCAGTCCCTCTGTCCCCTTTGACATTCTCTGCTCCCTGCTTAGGCCACAGTGGAGTTGTCTGGGGTGGAATCCCTCTCCCTTCCACCTCAAAGGACTGGGGGAGTTGCAGGAGCTCTCTCAGTGGGGTTTCCTCCTGCGATTGGCCTAAATTTCGGAGAGCTGTGTTTTCCTTAAGCCAACTCCTGATCCCATTAAGGCACATCAAGGATACTGGTTTGGAGGAAGCCCTGGCACTATCCTTGGCCCTGCTTTTCCAGGAAGCTAACCTTACCTCTGCCCTTAGTGACAGCTTTAAAGAGTGTGTGGCTAAAGGACGCAAGTTGTTAGGTGTAGTTAGGAGGCCTTGGCCACCTCGGTGTGCTGCTGCTGAGGGGACAGCCAGGATGACACTAGAGCCCTCTCACTCTGTCTTCTTCAGTGAGTCAGGGATGCTCTCAGATAGTGGAGTGAAACCCAGCAGGAGGGTGTGCCTCTCATAGGCCTTGGTCTGCTTAAACATGGTGTCAGTTCCGTGGAGGTGATCCAGCACCCCCAGCACTCCGTAGCACTGGTTAAACCTGGAGGAGAGAGGGAGGTGCTGTAGCCCTAGCACTGGAGTCCCCTGTATGGATCTCCATTTTATTTGTACTGGCCTCTCATACAGTTCTCAGCCCCCACCTGTCACCACCATCTTGACCACCATCATCAAAATAGCCTGGGGCAGAGGGGTTGTTACAAATGCACTTACAGGGGCACTCCAGACCTACAAAATCTGTAGTCCTTTGAAAAGCTCATTATATGATTCTTTTGCACACAATTTGAGAACCTCTGGCAGAACTAGGCTTGTTCAGGTATGGTTCAGAGACCACCTTCATCAGAATCCCGTGGAATACTTATTACAATGCAGCTTTCCAGCCCTTGCTTTCCCAGATACTTTTTTTTTTTTTG
Organism: Loris lydekkerianus; assembly: GCA_963574355.1. Classification (NCBI taxonomy): domain Eukaryota; kingdom Metazoa; phylum Chordata; class Mammalia; order Primates; family Lorisidae; genus Loris; species Loris lydekkerianus. Next base: position 128,144 of record CAUYPK010079167.1, on the reverse strand, counting down.
CAGTTTTGGCCGGGGCCAGGCTTGAAACCGCCACCCCCCGGTATATGGGGCTAGTGCCCTACTCCTTGAGCCACAGGCGCCACCCCCCAGATACTTTTTTTTTTTTTTTTTTTGAGACAAACTCATTTTGTCACCCTGGGTAGAGGCTTTGGCGTCATAGCTCACAGCAGCTTTAAACTCTTGGTCTTAAGTGATATGCCTCCGCCTCCTGAGTAGCTAGCACTACAGGTGCATTTCCACCACTCCCAGCTAATTTTTTTTGTAGAGATGGGAGTCTACTGCTCAGATTGAAAGAACCTGCATTTTAAACAAGGCTCTTGGGTGTTTCCGGCAGATGAGGTTTCCAGTAGGCTATACTTGAAAAAGCCTGGGGGCACAATTTCCCTGGAACTGTTTGTAGGATTTGTATGCATATACACGTTTTTCTGAAGAGAGTGTCCATAGCTTACATTAGCTATCTTAGGGTCCAGAACCCAAGTAATGATTACTCACAGTTGTACCCAATGTCAGAAAGAAGGAAAGGAGTAAGGTGGTCCCAGTGTAGCCATTATTTTCAGACGTCTTTCCCAATTAGCAGCCCCATTTAAACTGAGACACCAATGTCCACCATCAGAAGCTTGAGGAGTGAAGGTGGTAGTTACTGCCCAGGGGCCCAGTATGGGGAAGGGGTCCTTACTTGAGATGGTGGTAGTCGTGGAATTCAGGTGAAGGCAGGAAGGGTAGGTGGTAGCCACAGTGGGAGATGGTGGTGACGATGAGGGCCAAGGAAAACCACATGATGATAGAGGATAAATGGGAGCCCATTACTAAAGGACCCACCATTGCCGGCAGCATGTTGGAGGCCTGTAAGGGGAGGTATGATTGAAGGGATTGAAGGCAGGGCCCAGGGAGAGGGAAGGAACCCAGTTGAGTCCTTTGCCCCATGATAGTACCAGAGAAAAAGTTCCTTGACTCAGGTCTGAAAAAGTAACCTCCTCATTAGCAAAGTCAGGATTAAACGGTGTTGGGAGGGTTAAATGAAATAACTTGGGTCGGCCTAACCTATGGCAGCTATTTACTTATTTATTTTTATTTATTTTGAGACACAATCTATTTCACCCTTGGTGGAGTGCTGTGGCATCACAGCTCACAGCAACCTCAAACTCTTGGGCTTAAGTGATTCTCTTGCCTAAGCCTCCCAAGTAGCTGGGACTACAGGCGCCTGCCACAGTGCCTGACTATTTTGTTGTTGTAGTTGTCATTGTTGTTTGGCAGGCCCTGGCCGGATTTGAACCCGCCAGCCCTGGTGTATGTGGCTGGCACCCAAACTGCTGAGCTATAGGCACTGAGCCTAGGGCAGCTACTTAATGGGAAGAAGAAAGAAAGGGTCCTTGTGGTCTAGGGGACTTTTCTGCTAGGGGATTTTAGGGAAGGTGGTTAGGGGCATTTGTCCTTCACCTCTGGGGAGAGTGGAGCTCAACTCACCACATGCTCTATAGGGTGGGCATACAAAGAGATCACACCAATGGGAGCTGTCCACTCGTGGTGTTTCTTGTGGATTTTCTTATAGAATGCTGGGTGGTGAAGGAGTCTGGGAAAATAGTTAATAGTTAATAATCTGCTGATTCTTCACTCTCCCTACCCTACCACACCATGAGAAACCAAAGATAGGAACTAGGGTTTCCATCCATAGAGCCAAATTGAAAACAGATGGGACTCGCACTCAGGCCTGTCTTCAAGTTCCAATTGCATCCCTTATGCTGCATAGGTTTAGGGTGGGTTACTTTGCCTCTGTACTCATTCTTTGAGCTGTTAATGGGGAGCCCAGGAAGGATTCAGTAAGGTAGTGAGTGGGAAACTGCCCCGGCTGCCAAACAAATGGAGAAGCTTGCTCTTTTCTGGATGATTCTCAGTTGTCCATTGTTGTTGGTTATGGGGGACAGATAGTTATTTAATTGTAGACTTGAGGCCAGGGGTGTTGGCCCTATATCAACAATTCAGAGGCCTCAAGTTACCTTGTTGATAAGTGAGCCCAAGGCAGGGTGAGGAGCCAGCTGTGCTCAGGTTGGGACTGCTCACCGGTGTGAATAGTAGAATAAGACTTCCTCAATCAGGGTGAAAATCGCCAGCTCCAGGAGGAACCAGTGGAAGGTAGGCAACTCACGGCGGCAGGGGTCTCCCCACCACTTGAGGAAGGGATAGAGGATGACTATAACGGGGAGAGAGATCATACACTGGTTGAAAAGAACTGTGCGGATAGACTGGCGTAGCTTCACAGGGTCCACCTGCCCAAAGGAGGGAAGGAGAGAGATGGACAAGTGTGAGAAGTCAGTCTTTCACTTCTAGAAAAAAAGGCTATATTGTGACCTGCTCAGAGGAGGCCTTCACTTAAGGAGTGATGGCTGGGCATAGCCAACAACTCCTGACAGCTGCCCAGCCCTGGGGTTAGAAGCATTGCAGAATAAGGCCCTGGCTGTTCGGCCAAGGAATAATGCCTTTGCCCTTGGAAACTCCCTCCTGGCAGCATTCAGGCTGTGCCTGACCTGCCTTCTTTCTTGTTCCACAAACACCACTGCCCTCCTTATTTCTCTGGCCAGGTCCCAGGTATTCCTTACAGGTAACTTGAGGAACTTCCACTGCACTTGAAGGCTTTCTATTCTCAGGTTGATATCCAATTTTATCCCTTTAGCCCCTCTTCATTGGAGAACCTTGTTCATGATTGGGCACAGAGATCAAGGTCATCTGCTTCCTCATTTGGTCCACCTTCACTGGACTAGGCCCAGAACAAAGAAGGATGTAAGGCAGGGAGCTGCTTGTCTAGCTTCTTGACTCATGTTCTGGTTTTCATGATGGAGCTTTCATTGGCCAAGCATTTTCACCTGGGTCTGCTGTGGAGAGCCGGCCCCAAATGCTCAAACCCCATTCAGCCTCAGTACTTCAGCCAGCACTTCTTCCAAGAATCAGTAATCCATTGATCCTTCTTTTGTCAGAGAACTGGGGTTCTAGGTGATAGCCCAGTGACCAAAGGTCACTCTCTGGGTGCTAATGAACTCATTTGAGATTGATTAGAAGGGATTCCTCCCTGAGTTCCCTGTGCACCCTGGAGGGTTTTCTGCCCCAAAGTGGGACTGGATTCAGAATGGTGTCCAGACTGCAGGCCTGCCTCTTCCTCCGGCTTTTCCAGGCACTATGTGCATAAACTGACTTCAGAATTCACTCTAATTTTTTACTTCCTTCCCAATGTGAGGCTGGGTCTGGCTGGCCTGTTTTGAGAAAACATGTAAGATAAGGCCATTCATGGCTTCTGAAAACCTTGACCAAGACAGGGGTACCACACCTATTTATTCATTTGTTCAACTGGTTTTTTGTTTGTTTTTGAGACAGACCCTCAAGTTGTCACCCTGGGTAGAGTGCCATGTCATCACAGCAACCTCCAACTCCTGGGCTCAAGCGATTCTCCCGCCTCTGCCTCCCAAGTAGCTGGGACCACAGGCGCCCGCCACAACACCCGGCCATTTTTTGGTTGCAGCTGTCATTATTGTCTGGGGGGCCTGGGCTGGATTCAAACCCGCCAGTTCAGGTGTATGTGGCTGGCGCCTTAGCTGCTTGAGCCACAGGCACCAAGCCTGTTCAACTGTTGTTTATTAAGCATCCACGATGTAGCCTTCAGCATTCCAGGTGTTAGAAAAGAAAGCAATGGACAAAAGAAAATACATTTCTTTTTTTGTTGTTTGAGACAGAGTCTTACTCTTTGCGGTGGGTAGAGTGCCGTGATAACATTAACTCACAGCAACCTCAAACTCTTGGGCTTGAGCAATCCTCTTACCTCAGCCTCCCAAGTAGCTGGAACTAGTGGTACCTGGCTATTTTTTCTATTTTATTTTTAGTAGAGATGGGGACTCACTTTGTTGGTCTTAAACTCCTGAGCTCAAGCAGTCCACCCACCTTGGCCTCCCAGAGTGCTAGAATTACAGGCATGAGCCACTGCACCCAGATACAAAATACATTTCTTCCCTCATGGAATTTATATTCTAGAGGGGAAAACAGACCAGAAATAACAAATGTAAAAACATACATATAAGAAGGTGATACGTGCTTTGGTAAAAAGAAAAAAGGGGGAAAGGGGCATCAGGAGTGTCAGGTAAGGAGTAAGCCACTAATTTTAAACAGATTGATCAGGGCAGGACTCATTGAGATGAAGACAGTGAGGGCCTTCCAACCAAGGCAACAGCTGGTGACAAGGCTCTAAGACGGTCACATTTCTGGCCTGTGACTGGAGATTGGAGGGGGAGGGATGTGGGAGGAAGTTGGTGAGAAGTAGGAAGGGAGGTCACACAGGGAGGACATAGAGAGTAGGGTGTCCTGGAAGCAAAAATATATCAAGGATAAGGGAATGACAACTGTGAAAATGTTCTAGTGGTTGGATGAGACAAGCCTGAGACCAGATCATTGGTGAACTTGCTGAAATAAATTTTGGTGGTGCCTTTTTGGGGGGTGATGGCTTGATGGGAGGTTTACAGAGAAGGTCAGACAGTGTTTTTGTGGTTGGCTCATCCCTGTAATCCTAGCACTCTGGGAGCCCTAGGCGAGTGGATTGCCTGAGCTCATGGGTTTAAGACCAGCCTGAGCAAGAGTGAGAACATCTCCCCCACCCCCATCTCTAAAAAATAGCCCGGCGTTGTGGCAGGTGCCTATAGTCCCAGCTACTCGGGAGGCTGAGGCAAAAACAAACAACAGCAACAACAACAAAAAAAAAACACAGCTCGCCTGCAGCACAGTGGTTATGGCGCCAGCCATATACACCGAGGTTGGCAGGTTCAAACCCAGCCCAGGCCAGCAAAGCAACAATGCCGGCTGCAGCAGAAAGATAGCAGGGCGTTGTGGCAGGCACCTGTAGTCCCAGCTACTTGGAAGGCTGAGACAAGAGAATTAACTGCTTATGCACAGGAGTTTGAGTTTGAGGTTGATGCCAGAGCACTCTGCCTAGGGTGACATAGTGAGACTCTATCTCAAAAAAACAAAAAACAAAAAAAACATAAATGAAAGCTGATAGGCAGAAAAAAGGTCTGTGCATAATTTTCACAATATCCAACCCCATGGATGAACAAGACAGGCTTCAAATAATCTACATGTGGCCTGCCGGCCTCAGGTCGGACACCCCTGTTCTTGAGAGCTGACACAGCCTGGCGGTTAAGAGTATGAGCCCCCCTGCAGTCTGAACGCCTGAGTTTGCATCATGGTTCGATCTACATCATACCTCAAAGCTTATGTTTCCATCTCTGAACAATGTGAAGTTGTTGTAATACTTGGCCTTAAAGATGTACTCGTGTAGTCAGTGGTGACTGCCAAGGAGTCAGCTATGATCTGACAGATGATAAGTTCTGACAGACCAAGCAGTGGGCCTGGCACTTTAGGCTTTAGTCCACGTCCTGCCAAGAGGAGCCTAGAGGAAGCCGACTGGGCTGGCTGCCGGCTGTTGCCTCAAGTGCAGGGGCCTATGAGCCAGGACAGCATCTCTAAGCTCAGGAAGGAGTCATTCCACAGAACTGCATCGAGAGCACTATTTTTCATTCTGCCTTTCTGGAGTGCTGGTTGGGGCAAACGGCCCTGAGAACTGAGGTGATTCCCCCAGAAATGATTGTCTTATCTGGGAAAGAAGCCAAGAAGTGGCTGGGGAAAGAACCTGGGTTTCACAATCAATGTCTTCCCTGTTGTGTAAGAAAATGTTCTCTGGAGGCTGTCAGCACGAAGCAGGTAATACAGGCTCAGGGGCCAGTGGGACTCACTTCCTGGTGCTGTGGAAGTCAGAGCTTCTCCTTAGTCTGGGCCTTGTTTTTCATGGATTTGCCCTCAGTACTTTGCACTACAGGTTGAATAAATATTTAGGAAGGAGGACTTACTTAAAAAGCAACTACCGGCCATTGTGGCAGCCGCCTGTAGTCCCAGCTACTCAGGAGGCTGAGGCAAGAAAAAAAAAAAAAAAAAAAAAAAAAAGCAGGCTCAGCGCATGTGGCTCAAACGGCTAAGGCGCCAGCTACATACACCTGAGCTGGCAGGTTCGCATCCAGCCCAGGCCTGCCAAACAACGACAGCTGCAAACAAAAAAAATAGCCGGGTGTTGTGGCGGGCGCCTGCAGTCCCAGCTACTTGGGAGGCAGAGGCAGGAGAATCGCTTGAGCCCAGGAGCTGGAGGTTGCTGTGAGCTGTGATGCTATGGCACTCTATCCAGGGCAACAGCTTGAGGCTCTGTCTCAAAAAAAAAAAAAAAAAAAAAAACACCACTCGCACATTCAGAACCTATACCATCTAGCCATTTATTGTAGTTACCCATTGCTTTAATAGCTGTTACCTGTTTCAGCATCCAACCATTGTTGTCTCTGTTCCCATGGGGCAGCACAGGCAGGTGTAGAGCCTGAGCTGGGAACAGGAGGCCAGAACATTACTCTTGACTTCCCACTGGCTAAATAGCTTTGAGATTTTGGGCAAATTATTTCCTCTCTCTAACCTTCTCAATTGAGGTAGACTTGTCCATAACTTGGCTCCTTCTGGCCATGGTCTCTCCTGGGATAGTGATGAGAATTCTGAGTGTAGCTTTTAGCTCTTACCTCCTGTGCTTTAACCAGGGAGGGCTGTAGGAACACTTACAGGTTCATTCTTGCCAGCCTGAATTCGGTAGCGGGAAATGAAGTTTGGTTTTCCAGTTGTGTCGACCACCAGCAGAAGCCCATTCAAGCACCAGAAGTACAGAGCAGGCACTAGGGCGGCTCCTGAGGTTGGGAAGCAGAAACAATCAGGATGACTTCAGGTTCTCACAGCACATGTATTAACTGAAAACACTTTATGGTGAGTAAGGCTGCATCAAAGACAGCCAGGGAGGCCTTAGACATTGATTCTAATTTGTTACTCTTACGTGACAAATTAGCTGTGAGAACTAAAACAAGTCACCTAAGGAATGTCTCTATTTTTTTTTTTAGCTATATAATGGGGACAACAAACTTCAAGGTGGTTAGTGGTTTTCATATTTTTTGTATATACATTATGTGTGTGTAATATATAAATGAGAAAATATATTAGGATAGTACTCTAGGCTCAGCGTCTGTAGCTCAGCAGCTAGAGCACCAGCCACATACGCCGAAACTGGCAGGTTCAAATCCAGCCCAGGCCTGCCAAACAATAATGACAACTACAACCAAAAAAAAAAAAAAATAGCCAGGTGTTGTGGCAGACATGTGTAGTCCCAGCTACTTGGGAGGCTAAAGAAAGAGAATTGCTTAAGCCCAAGGGTTTGAGATTGTTGTGAGCTGTGACACCACAGCACTACCGAGGGCAACATAGTGAGATTGTCTCAAAAAAATAAATAAAAATTAAAATTAAAAAAAAAAATCCAGGCTCAGCACCTGTGACTCAAGCAGCTAAGGAGCCAGCCACATATACCTGAGCTGGCGGGTTCAAATCCAGGCCGACCCGCCAAACCACAATGACGGCTGCAACCAAAAAATGGCTGGGCATGGTGGCAGGTGTTTGTAGTCCCAGCTACTAGGGAGGCAGAGGCAGGAGACTCACTTGAGCCCAGGAGTTGGAGGTTGCTGTGAGCTGTGATGCCACACCACTCTACCTAGGGCGACAGCTTGAGACTCTGCCTCAAAAAAAAAAAAAAAAAAAAAAATCCTGAGGGCAGCATCTCTGACTCCGTGAGTAGGGCATCGGGCCCCATATACTGAGGATGGCAGGTTCAAACCTGGCCCCGGCCAAACTGCAACAAAAAAATAGCCAGGCATTGTGGCAGGCACCTGTAGTCCCAGCTACTTCGGAGGCTGAGGCAAGAGAATCGCCTAAGCCCAGGAACTGGAGGTTACTATGAGCTGTGACGCCATGGCACTCTACTGAGGGTGACAAAATAACACTCTGTCTCTACAAAAAAAAAAAAAATCCTGAGTGGTGTCTGTGGCTCAGCGAGTAGGGCACCGGCCCCCATATACCGAGGGTGGCAGGTTCAAACCGGGCCCTGGCCGAAGTGCAAACAAAACAAAACAAAACAAAAAAATAGCTGGGCATTGTGGCAGGCACTTGTAGTCCCAATCTACGTGGGAGGCAGAGGCAGGAGAATCGCTTGAGCCCAGGAGTTAAAGGTTGCTGTGAGCTGTGTGATGCCACGGCACTCTACCAAGGGCAATAAAGTGAGACTGTCTCTACAAAAAAAAAAAAAAAAAAAATCCTAAGGACAAGGCAACACTTAACTCTGTTTCTGTGCCTTCCTCTAGTGCCCTTCCTGTTCCTGTCTAGTGGCGGTTGGAACTTGGAAAATACTTCCCAGGCCAGCCACAATGGCTCACGCAAATAATCCTAGCACTCTGGGAGGCCAAGGTGGGTGCATTGCTTGTGCTTAGGAGTTAGAGACCAACCTGAGGAAAAAGTGAGAACCTGTCTCTACTAAAAAGAGAAAAACTGGCTCGGTGCCTGTGACTCAGCCACATACACCTGAGCTGGCAGGTTCAAATCCAGCCCGGGCCCACCAAAACGACAATGACGGCTGCAACCAAAAAACAGCCAGGCGTTGTGGCAGGCACCTGTAATCCCAGCTACTTGGGAGGCAGAGGCAGGAGAATTGCCTAAGCCCAGGAGTTGGAGGTTGCTGTGAGCTGTGATGCCACAGCACTCTACCCAGGGCGTCAGCTTGAGGCTCTGTCTCAAAAAAAAAAAAAAAGAAAAAGAAAAACTGAGGGGGCTCAGTGGGTAGGGCACTGGCCCCATATGCCGAGGGTGGCGGGTTCAAACCAAGCCCTGGCTGAACTGCAACAAAAAAATAGCCGGGCATGGTGGTGGCACCTGTAGTCCCAACTACCTGTGAGGCTGAGGCAAGAGAATTGCCTAAGCCCAGGAGTTGGAGGTTGCTGTGAGCTGTGTGACACCACAGCACTCTACCAAGGGTGATAAAGTGAGATTCTGTCTCTATTAAAAAAAAAAAAAGAAAGAAAAAAAGAAAAACTGAGGCAAGAGGATCACTTGAGCCCAGGAGTTGGAGAGTGCCGTGAGCTATGACACCACAGCTACGATACCCAGGATGACAGCTTGAGACTCTCTCTCTTTTTTTTTTTAGTTTGTAGCAGTTTGGCCACTTAGTTGCACATTAAAACACCCAGATTCAACTGTGATTTTTTCACTTTCTCTATACTTATTTGAATTGATTTTCTTTTTTTTTTTTTTTAAACAGAGTTTCAAGCTATTGCCCTGGGTCACAGCTCACAGCAACCTCAAACTCTTGCCTCAGTCTCCCAAGTAGCTGGGACTACAGGTGCCTGCCACAACGCCCAACTATTTTTTGGTTGTAGTTGTCACTATAGTTTGGCAGGCCTGGGCTGGATTCGAACCCGCCAGCTCCGGTGTATGTGGCTGGCACCTTAAGCACTAGAGCTATTGGTGCCAAGCCTGAACTGTCTGATTTTTATTTTTAATTTTTTTATGTTTTGTTAACCAAGCTAGTCTTTTTTTAATTTTTTGAGACTGAGTCTTACTTTGTCACCCTTGGTAGAGGGCCATGGCATCACAACTCACAGCAACTTCAAACTCTTGGGCTCAAAGTGATTCTCTTCCCTCAGCCTCCCATGTAGCTGGGACTACAGGCCTCCACCATAATGCCTAGCTAATTTTTTTTTTTTTTTTTTTTTAAGAGACGGGGTCTCGCTTTTGCTCTAGCTGGTATTGAACTTCTGAGCTCAGGGAATCCACCTGCCTTGGCCTCCAGAGTGCTGGGATTACAGGTGTAAGCCACTGCGCCTCGCCTTTCAGGCTGGTTTTGAATGCTGGGTCTCCCCTCTCAGCCTCCCAAGGCACTGGGAATTACAAGTGTGAGCCTTGGCAGAAGCAGATAGTTTTTGACTGACCACTCAGTGCTAGAAACTGTGATAGCTGGTCAGAGTGGGGAACAAGGCCCTGCCCCTGCTCTGGAGGAGCTCACAGTGTACAGCAAATACACCATCTGCCCAGCTGTCCCCCCAGCCTGCAGCCTGTGGGCAGATGCAACTTCATAGCTTTGACATCAGCTAGAAAGAACAACTCTAGGCTCGGTGCCTGTAGCTCAGCAGGTAGGGGACCAGCCACATACACAGGAGCTGGAAGGTTCAAATCCAGCCCAGGCCTGCCAAACAACAATGAGAAAAACACCAAAAAACAAACAAAAAGCTGGGCATTGTGGCTGGCGCCTGTAGTCCCAGCTACTTGGGAGGCTGAGGCAAGAGAATCGTTTAAGACTAAGAGTTTGAAGTTGCTGTGAGCTGTGGTGCTACAGCACTCTACGCAGGGCAATAGCTTGAGACTCTGTCTCAAAAAAACAAAACTCTAAATTCTTCATCCGCAGGAGAAACATACATCTAACTAGTTCCATTCACCTTTTGTTGGTCTTACCATGTCTTTCTCTGGTCTTCAACAGCTTTTATACTCTAGAGCCAAGAGAGTAAACTGAACAAAGGTTACCTATTGGGCCTGCTGAGAAAGTTTTGTCAGTTTCTGTAAAAGAGGGGTCTTGGTGAAACATACACCCAATCTCATTAAAGAAGCATCAGGAAAAAGAAGGACCTGGGTATTGAATCCCTCTGGGCCCTGTGGCTCCAGCATATAGGGGATAAGAACTCAGTTTTGAGGTTAGACTTTTCATGATACTCCTTGCTGCCTGGCCCCCAGGGTGTAAACCAGAGTAGTGCACAGCTCCCCATGGAGAACTTTCTGGATGGCTTTATTATTCAGAGCATATGATGCCTTGGTTCCAGCAGTTGGAAACAGGGAATGTGCAGAGCTGGGAATGGGGTTCACAACAGCAGAAGGGAGCATGTGGGGGTGAGTTCAGACATAGGAAGTTTGGCCCCACCCTTCTTAAAGCCATCCTCCCTGCAGGACACAGTAGCTGAAATCACTTGGCTCATTGAGCACTGATCCAGACCTAAGTGTGACAGCATGGGGAGAAATGGGAAGAAGAGAGTGACCTCTTACCTCAGCCTCCCAAAGTATTGGGATTACAGGCATGAGTCACTGCACTGGGCCTGATATTTATTTTTAAAATCAGCACATATTGAGGCAGCGCCTATGGCTCAGTGAGTAGGGTGCCAGCCTCATATACCAAGGGTAGCAGGTTTGAACGGGGCCCTGGCCCTGGCCAAACTGCGACAAAAAAAAAAACCAGGTGTTGTGGCGGGCTCCTGTAGTCCCAGCTGCTCAGGAGGCTGAGGCAAGAGAATCGCCTAAGCCCAAGAGCTGGAGGTTGCTGTGAGCTCTGATGCCATGGCACTTTACCAAGGGCAACAAAGTGAGACTCTGTCTCTAAAAAAGAAAACAATAATAATCACATATTTACTTTTATACTTGGAAATAGGTTTTTTTTTTCTTCTTTTGGAAAATAAATGTTAGGTTGGTGGTTACCCTGTGGACCATTCAACAAGGTGTCTGCCTACCTGGAACTCCAAAGGCTATTTAAGGAATACAGAATGGGGCCTGGCGCGGTGGCTCACACCTATAATCTCAGCACTCTGGGAGGCTGAGGCAGGTGGATTGCCAGAGTTCTTGAGTTTGAGACCAGCCTGAGTAAAAGCAAGACTCTGTATCTAGGCTTGGCACCTGTAGCTAAGCAGCTAAGGTCACTAGCCACATACACCGGAGCTGGCAGGTTTAAATCTAGCCCAGGCCTGACGAACAACAACTACAACCAAAAAAAAAAATAGCTGGGTGATGTGGCGTGCACCTGTAGTCCGAATTACCTGGGAACCTGGGGCAAGATAATTGCTTAAGCCCATGAGTCTAAGGTTGCTGTGAGCTGTGCCGGCATAGCACTCTACCCAGGGAGGGTGACAGCTTGAGACTCTGTCTCAAAAAATGGCTGGGCATTATGGAGGGCACCTGTAGTCCCAGCTAATTTGGAGGTTAAGGCAAGAGAATCGCTTGAGCCAAGAGTTTGAGGTTGCTGTGAGCTATGATGCCAGCGCACTCTACTGAGGGCTACAAAGTGAGACTGTGTCACAATAAAAAAAAAAAAAAAAAAAAAAAAAAAGATGGCTTGGCACCTGTAGCCCAGGGGTTAGGGTGCCAGGCACATACACCAAGGCTGGTGGGTTAGAACCTGGCCCGGGCCTGCTAAACAATGACAACAACAAAAAAATAGCCAAGCGTCATGGCGGGTGCGCCTGTAGTCCCAACTACTTGGGAGGCCGAGGCAAGAGAATTGCTGAAGTCCAAGAGTTTGAGGTTGCTGTGAGCTATGATGCCATGGCCCTCTACCGAGGGTAAAATAGTGAGACTCTGTCTCAAGAAAAAAAAGAAAAAAAAGGAATACAGCACAAAAACCACAACATAAGATGATCTTTTTATTTTAGTCTTGGGTAGAGTGCCATGGCGTCATAGCTCACAGCAACCTCCAACTCTTGGGCGCAAGTGATCCTCTTGCCTCAGTTTTTCTATTTTTAGTAGGGACAGGCTCTCACTTTTTGCTCAGGCTGGTCTCCAACTTGTGAGCTCAAGCTATCCACTCACCTCAGCCTCCCAGAGTGCTAGGATTACAGGCGTGAGCCACCGCACCCAGCCATAAGATGATCTTGAACTTTCTTCCAGCTCTAACACTTACAATTGCAAATATTTTATATTTCTGGTAATTACTTATCACCAAGGTAATCACATCATTGTAACATAAATATATAAAATGTTTTCCCACCACTTTCCCCACATTTGTAAGTAATCTGCATTGTTCGTGGCTATTTAAGATTTCATTGAGGCTGGGCATGGTGGGCTACTCCTGTAATCCTAGCACTCTGGGAGGCCAAGGTGGGTGGATTGATCAGCCTAAGTCAGAGTGAGCAAAAAATAGCGGGGCATTGTGGTGGACGAGTGTAGTCCCAGCTACTTGGGAGGCTGAGGCAAGACAATCACTTGAGCCCAAGAGTTTTGAGGTTGCTGTGCTCTACCCAAGGGGATGCTTGAGACTCTGTCTCAAAAAAAGAAAAAAGATTTCATTGAATCTTTCACGTTTAATGTTCAGCCCAATTTCAGACTTTTCCTTCTAGCTGCAAACAATTTGCAGGTACTTTTTCTTTTTTAGTAAATGTATGATAGAGGACATTCATTATCATAGATGGTGCTGTCATAAATATCTAGTTTAAATGGAGTTTTCCTTCCATTATATTTTCTTAAGCTTGTTTGGCACCATTCATACTATCAGTAAAGGCCACTTGATGCCAAGTACTGATTGTGCCAGGTACAGAGGACACAGTCTCAGACTAGAGCAGCTCTCTGCCCTTGTGAAATCACACATAGTAACATGCATTCATTTTCACATAAAACATTTCTCATTTTTCTGTGGGGAGTGTGCTCCACTGCTCAGCTTCTTTTTCTAGACACCCTTTTGTAACTTCAAGTCTTCATCCCTTGGAATGATGAACTGAGAAGTCTCAAACTAGAGAATAAAATAGTAGACAAAGAATTAAGTACCCTAAGTACTGGTGGTTTGGGAGCCTCACCTATAATGAAGAGGATCCACTCCTTCCCTTCATATGTAGACAGCAGCCTTTCCCACTGGGCTTGCCAAAAGTAGCCAGAAGCACCCCAGAATCTCTGAAGATGCCTTGAAGAAAAACCAATCACATTTGTGGGTGAAGACTAGCTCCTTACTCCTTGCTCTGCCCCCAGGCACCACCACACTGCTCACAGATTTTGGACCAAAGTTGAGCAGAACAGACTTACCATGTGACTGAGTTCCAGAAGGCCACAAACAAGAGAAGGCCAGAGCCCAGGATTAAAACGGTCCTCCTCATGGAGCCCCAGATGTGTCCCTCCTGCAGGAGGACAGGAAAGGGTTAGATCCAGCCAGCCTCCTGCCCAGCTCACTGTGGAGGGGCTGAAGTGCTAGCCAGCCAAAAGTGCCACCTGCTGACCTTTTCCCAGCCATATATAAGCGGGAGGCCCCTCCTTATAAAGTGCTCATTGGTGTGTTTATAGAGATTAGAGATCAAGGTTACTTCTAATAGTTGTGGGATTTTATCACCAGTCCTCTTGGCAAATGGAGATACCCACTGTCTGCACATTGGAATCACCCAGGAGATTTTTCAAAGTCCCAATGTCTAGAATCCTCTCTAACCTATTAGGTGACTCTGTGGGTGTAGTTCCAATAGGCAGGCAAGGTTGAGACAGCCATCATAGAAGGAGCTACAGAATCTGTGATGAGGAAGTCCTTTCCCAGCCATGAGGACTTCACTGTGTTCATGTGTCAGGCCTATTTTCCCAATACTACCGTCTTGCCCTTCGAGGAGTGAATTGGATACATGTTCTGTCTTGTCTTGTCTTTTTTTTTTTTTATTTGAGACAGAGTCTCACTATGTTGCCCTCAGCAGAGTGCTGTAGCGTCACAGCTCACAGCAACCTCAAACTCTTGGGCTCAAGTGATTCTCTTGCCTCATCCTCCCAAGTAACTGGGACCACAGGCACCCACCACAATGCCCGGCTATATTTTTGGTTGCAGTTGTCGTTGTTGTTTGGCAAGCCTGGGCTGGATTCGAACCCACCAGCTCCAGTGCCCTAGCTGCTGAGCTACAGGTGCCAAGCCTACATGTTCTGTCTTTTAATAATTCCTCTGTCTTCCAGCAAGAGTTTCCTAGGCTGCCAGCTAGACAAAATGACTAGCCATCCTAGGAGTAAAGAGACTGCTGGCAATCATTGGGAAGTCCTTGTATATGTACCCCTCCAAATCATTTCAAGCTCCATGGCCAAACAACCAAGTCTCTGCTTCAGAGGGAGAACAAGCTGGCAAGTGTATCACCAGTTTCCACAGTACTATGGACAGAAATGACACATGTCACACTCAGGTTCTATGTTTCTAGGCCCAGAAGTTCTTTTGTAGGAAAGAACAGGCGGCAGTGTGTGCCTGGGGCTCACCTGCCCTTGCACAGGGTCGGGGAAGACAATTTAACAAGATGCTATGTTCTAATCCAGACTTTCAAGATCTGAAGGAATGGATTGTTTTGATTAACTCATTCCTAGCAATCTGAATCTTCACTGATTCATTTCTTCTCAGTATTTTCAGACCAACAAGTCATTTAGACATTTTTCTTTCTTTTCTTTCTTTCTTTTTTTTTTTCAGAGACAGAGTCTCACTTTGTTGCCCTCGGTAGAGTGCTAGGGCATCACAGCAACCTCCAGCTCTTGGGCTTAGGTGATTCTCTTGCCTCAGCCTCTCGAGTAGCTGGGACTACAGGCATCCGACACAACTCTTATCTATTTTTTTGTTGCAGTTTGGCCAGGACCGGCTTCAAACCCACCACCCTTGGTATATGGGGCTAGTGCCCTACTCACTGAGCCACAGGCACCATCCCATTTAGACATTTTTCATGGCTAGAAAAGGTTTTGAAGGGCTAGTGCTCACCAAGATCTTGAGCTCTGGAAATCAGTCTCTCTCTCCCCTCTCTACCCCAGATCTCCTTCCCTCTTTCTTCCTCTCTCTGGCTGGAGTGGCCAGACCAGTCTGAAGAATTCATTCTTTTATATGGGCCATTGAAATGTCACCCTGAGTTTGGTAGACAGGTTACTGTGGGCTTTTCCAATTATTCCTCTTCTTAGGATTCTGAGGCTTTTCAGGAACTTTTCTAGACTCACTGAGAATTTTTCATCTTCTGAGTTAAAAGCAAACCAAATTAAATCTAATTATAACCTTAATTTCACATACAGTATTAGATGATTTTTCAGGGATGGCAGATTTTTAATCTCTCCAGCAGCCAAGATAAAGGAAATATAAACAGGACAAAGGTCCCTGGTGAAGCACAGGAACACACAGTGTTGGATGGGGTCAAGAGCCTTCCCAGTTTGGGGGTGGGGTGGCTGTGTAGTCCCCAGAGTAGTTATATAAAGAGATGGTTCTAAAGGGACTAAGGACTATAGGCAGGCCAACCCAGAGGCAACAGAGGACAGCTATGGGCTTTTCAACTAATTACCCATGTGCATACAGACATTCATTCAGGCAAAGGTCATACAAAGTCAAACTGTGGTCATACAAAGTTACTGAAACGAGGCCATCTCCATGTGTCAGCCAGCCCTGAACCTTGGGGGAGAGTCAAATACACTGCAAGTGAGAGCAGATATGGAAAGAGCCACTGGCTACCCCTTCTTACCAGTTTGGCAGCAAGGTGCTGGCATTTACCTGCTTTGACTCCTCATCCTGTAGCATACTTCTAGCTTCTCCCTTCATCTGGAATGAAAAAGCACAGTTGAATCTGGGTGTTTTAATGTGCAACTAAGTTAGTAGGGAATAGAGAAAGTCAATGTCAATGACTGGCAGTGACTTTTTTTTAAACCAATAGGTTTGTTTTTGTTCTTGAAACCAGATAAACTGATTTTAAAATTTATATGGAGGAAATAAATAAGCAAGAATAGCAAAAAAAAAAAAAAGCCAGAAAGAAGAAAGAGTGGTAGAGGAGAGTGGATGGGAAATACTAGGTCTACCAACTGTAAAAACATGTTATAATGCTATATAAAAACTTATTCTCAGGCGGTGCATGTGGCTCAGTGAGTAGGGTGCTGGCCCCATATACTGAGGGTGGCGGGTTCAAACATGGCCCTGAGGAAAAAAAAACAAAACTTATTCTCTCTTCATTTCTCCCTGTTATTAAAGATCTGTTGCAGTTAGAGAAAATGACTTATTTACCTGAGACTTAAGGAGTAGTTCTACTAAGTTGGTTGATATAAAATAAGAACCAAAACTTTTTTTGAGAGAGTCTTACTCTCTTGCCCATGCTGGAGTGCAATGGTGTCATCACAGCTCACTGTAACTTCAAACTCCAGGGCTCAAGTGATCTTCCTCCTTCAGCCTGCTGAGTAGCTGGGACTATAGGCATGCATCACCACACTTGGCTAATATTTTCTTTTACTAGAGATGGGGTCTCACTCTTGCTCATGCTGGTCTCAAACTCTTGAGCTCAAGGGACCCTTCTGCCTTGACTTCCCAGAGTCCTTAGATTATGGGCGTCACCTCCCACACCTGGTTCCATGGATCAAGACTTTTTGGAAAGCAATCAGCAATTCTTTTTTTTTTGAGACAGAGTCTCACTATGTATCGGTAGAGTGCCATGGCGTTACAGCTCACAGCAACCTCGAACTCTTGGGCTTAAGTGATTCTCTTGCCTCAGCCTCCCAGGTAGCTGGGACTACAGGTGCCCACCACAATGCCTGGCTATTTTTTTGTTTCTGTTGCTTAGCTGACCCTGGCTGGGTTTGAACCCACCACCCTTGGTGTATGTGGCTGGTGCTATAACCACTGTGCTATGGGGGCCAAGGTGTAATCAATAATTCTATGGAAAAGTAAATGGATAAGAATGCCATGCATGAACCTCTTTTTCAAAATGCAGCCTAGCAAGAATTGGCTAGGAGAATCATTAGAAATGTTTGACAACTTCATTTTAAAGTATAAAAAGATAAATCTTTCTGAAGTCTTTTTTATCTTTTCTTCTTTTTTTATTTTTTTTTTTGAGACAGAGTTGTAAGTTGTTGCCCTGGTTAGAATGCGGTGGCATCATAGCTCACAGCAACCTCCAACTCCTGAGTGAAAATGATCCACTTGCCTCAGTTTTTCTGTTTTTAGCAGAGACAGGGTCTCATGAGTTTAAGCAATCCACCCACTTTGGCCTCCCAGGGTGCTAGGATTATAGATATGAACCACCATGCCAGGCCTATCTGGAGTCTTTTTTTTTTTTGGGGGGGGGCAGAGTCTCAAGCTGTCGCCCTGGGTAGAGTGCCATGGCATTACAGCTCACAGCAAGCTCAAACTCTTGGGGTTAAGCAATTCTCTTGCCTCAGACTTTCAAGTAACTGGGACTATAGGCGCCTTCCACAACACCCAGCTATTTTTGGTTATAGTTGTCATGTAGTTGTCATTGTTGTCTGGCAGGCCAGGGCTGGATTTGAACCTGCCAGCTCTACTGTACGTGGCTGGCGCCCTAGCCATTGAACTACAGGCACCAAGCCCCTATGTGGAGTCTTTTTCTTTTTGATACAGAGTCTCACCTTGTCGCCCTGGTAGAGTGCCATGGTGACACAGTTCACAGCAACTTCAAACTCCTGGGTTCAAGTGATTCTCTTGCCTTAGCCTCCCAAGTAGCCGCCACAATGCCTGGCTATTTTTTGTTTGTAGTTGTCATTGTTGTTTGGCAGGCTTGGGCTAGATATTGAACCCACCAGCTTTGGTGGATGTGGCTGGCGCTCTAGCCCCTGAGCTACAGGTGCTGAGCCTCCCTATCTGGAGTCTTAATAAAACTGATAATTAGGCAGGTGTCACGGTGGCTCACGCCTATAATCCTAGCACTCTTGGAGGTTGAGGCAGATGGATTGCCTGAGTTCTAGACTAGCCTGAGGCAGAGAGGAGACCTTGTCTCTAAAAACAAAACAAAACAAAACAAAACAAAACAAAACAAAAACAGCTGGGTGTTGTGACAGGTGCCTGTAGTCCTAGCTACATGGGAGGCTGAGGCAAGAGAATCACTTCAGCCCAAGAGTTTGAGGTTGCTATAAGCTGTGATGCCACAGCACAAGAGTGACAAAGTGAGACTCTGTCTCTACAAAAGAAAAAGAAAATTATCCAATGAATTTTTTTTTTATTAAGAATTCACGGGCACCTGTAGTCCCAGGTACTTGGGAGGCTGAGGCAAGAGAATGGTCTAAGCCCAGGAGTTGGAGGTTGCTGTGAGCTGTGACAGCACAGCACTTTACCGAGGGCAATAAAGTGAGACTCTGTCTCTAAAAGAAAAAAAAATTCAATTTGTAGTCTGTAGACTACTAGATAAAAATTTCAATATATAAGCATAAAAGTGAATGAACAGATTAAAAAACAGTGGCAGCTGGGCAAGGAGGCACATGCCTGTTGTCTCAGCTACTCCAAAGACTGAGGCAGAAGAATTGCTTGAGCTCAAGACTTTGACGATGCCATTGCACCTTAGCCTGGGGAACATAGCAAGACTCCATTCCTTAAAATAGACAAAGAAAAATGATTACATCTCTACCCAGCAAAACAAACAAAAAAACACAAAAAATTGTCATTATATATGCTAAATGAGGTGTATCAAGCCCTGTAAACGTATTAAGTATGCTTGTCTCTGCTTTTATTTTTTATTTTTTCTTTCACTGACATTTCTAATACTATGTATTTGCTTTTATTTTTATGTGTCACAAGTCAATGTATACAAGGTAATTGCTTTGATTTTAAAAAGGCCCCAAAAATCGTTACTGTAAGTAGTTTAACATAGTACTTTTGGTACTAGAGTTTTGATCTAACCTTTGCAGAAGATTATTATTATTATTTTTTGAGACAGAGTCTCACTATATCACCCTCGGTAGAGTGCTGTAGCGTCACAGCTCACAGTAACCTCCAACTCTTGGGCTTAAGTAATTCTCTTGCCTCAGCCTCCCAAGTAGCTGGGACTACAAGTGCCCACCACAACGCCTAGCTATTTTTTTATTGTTGTTGTCATTGTTGTTTGGCAGGGTTAGAACCCACTAGCTCCAGTGTATGTGGCTGGTGCCCTAGCCACTGAGCTACAAGCGCTGAGCCGAATATATGATATTTTATTTATTCATCAAATTATGGGCATATAGATCATTTTCATTTTTTGGTTATTACAAATAATGCTGCTATGAAAATTTGTGTACAAGTTTTTGTGTGGACGTAGGTTTTCATTTCTTTTCCACATACACTTTGAACAGAAGTTTTCTGAAAGAGAAATTTGGAGAAAAGAATTTTTATTCCAGTAAATAGTTTGCAGACTAGGTAGATGTGTCCTTTGGCATAAACTAATACAACTGAGTCCTGATTGGCTGAGGCAGGTAAGAGCTGATTGGTGGGTTGAGGTGAGCTCTGAAAGTGGCAAGTTAAAGAGGTGTGGGTTTGGGGAGGGACTCAGTCAGCAAATGGCCACTTGGCTCTCTTTGGCCTAGTTAGCCACTGGGGATCTAATCTCAAAGGACCGGTTCTTTCAGGTTCACGTTTGTTCACAATGCCCAGAAGCCCAGAATTACTGAGTCATATGGTAGTTACCTTTAACATTTTGAGAAACTGCCAAACTATTTTCCAGACTGGCTACAGCATTTCACATTTCCACTAGTAAGTATGAGGGTTCCAATTTTTCCAGATCCTTTACCAACACTTGTTATTGTACCCTTTTTTTTTTAGTACAGTCATCCTAGTGAGTGTGGAGGGGTTTCTCACTAGTTTTAATTTGCATTTCTCTAATGATTAATGATATTGTACATTTGGTCATTTATGTATATTCTTTAGAGAAATATCTATTCAAACCCTTTGCTTATTTTTTAATTTTTTTGAGACAGAGTCTTACTATGTCATCCTCGGTAGAGTGTCATCACATCACAGCTCATAGCAACCTCAAACTCTTGGGCTTAAGTGATTCTCTTGCCTCAGCTTCCCAAGTAGCTGGGACTACAGGAACCTGCCACAACGCTCGGCTAATTTTGTTGCAGTTCTCATTGTTGTTTGGCAGGTCCAGGCTGGATTCGAACCCACTAGCTCTGATGTATGTGACTGGTGCCCTAGCCACTGACCTACAGGTGCCAAGCCCCCTTTGCTCATTTAAAAATGTGGTTTTGGTAGGGTGCTGTGGTTCATGCCTGTAATCCTAACACTCTGGGAGGCTGATGTGGGTGATTGCTTGAGCTCACAAGTTTGAGAAGAGCCTGAGCAAAAGTGAGACCCTATCTCTACTAAAAAATAGAAAAACTGAGGCAGAGGATCGCTTGAGCCCAAGAGTTAGAGGTTGCTGTGAACTATGACACCAAAGCACTCTATCCAGGGTGACTGCTTAAGACTCTGTCTCGGCTCCCCATGATGTATCCTCCTGATTATTGCATATTCGAAACCAAGACTTTAAATTTTAAAAAAGAAATTTTTGTAGTGAATGGATATAAAAACAAATTTGTGGCATTTTTAGTCTAATGCATGTTTTCATCCACTATCTCATACTGATTATTAAAATTAAGTGTATTTATCAGAGGAAAAAAAAAAGACTCTGTCTCAATTAAAAAAAATTTTTTTTTAAAATAAAAATATGGGCTCAGCACCTGTGGCTCAAGCAGCTAAGGCGCTGGCCACATACACCTGAGCTTGCGGGTTCAAATCCAGCCCGGCCCTGTGGGACAACTATGATGGCTGCAACTAAAAAAAAAAAAATGGCTGGGCCTTGTGGCGGGTGCCTGTGGTCCCCGCTACTTGGGAGGCGGAGGGGGGAGAATCGCTTGAGCCCCGGAGTTGGAGATTGCTGTGAGCTGTGATGCCACAGAACTCTACCCAGGGTGACAGCTTGAGGCTCTGTCTCCAAAAATAAAAAAATAAAAATAAAAATGTGGTTTTAAAAAAATTATTGGGTTGTAAGTGTTCTTTAAGTATATTCTGAATGCCACTTTTTTTCCTTGCTAGATGTATGATTTGCTAATATTCCTACCATTCTGTGGCTTGTCTTTTCATTTTCTTTCTTTTTTTTTCCCAGCCATTTTTACAAAAATCCAATCTTTTCAGTTTCTTGATACTGGCATTTGCAGAATGAAAGGTGCTTTTAGTGTCATATTTAAGAAAGCATTACCTGGCTTGGTGCCTGTAGCTCAGCGGCTAGGGCGCAAGCCACATATACCTGAGCTGATGGGTTTGAATCCAGCCAGGGCCTGCCAAACACCAATGTCAACTACAACCAAAAAATAGCCAGGCATTGTGGCAGGCGCCTGTAGTCCCAGCTACTTGGGAGGCTGAGGCAAGACAATCACGTAAGCCCAAGAGTTTGAGGTTGCTGTGAGCTGTGATGTCCCTGTACTCTACCCAGGGTGACATAGTGAGACTCTGTCTCAAAAAAAAAAAACAAGAAAAAGAAAAAGAAACCATTACCTAATCCAAGGTCACAAAGATGCAATCCTACGTTTTCTGTGAAGAGTTTTATAATTTTAGGGCAGCACCAGTGGCTCAGTGAGTAGGGTGCTGGCCCACTATACCAAGGATGGTGTGCACAAACCCGGTCCCAGCCAAACTGCAACAAAAAAATAGCCGAGCATTGTGGCAGACACTGTGGTCCCAACTACTTGGGAGGCTGAGGAAAGAGAATCGTCTAAGCCCAAGAGCTGGAAGTTGCTGTGAGCTGTGACACTACAGCACTCTACTGAGGGCAACATAGTAATACTGTCTCAAAAAAAAAAAAAAGACTGGCTAGACACAGTGGTGCACATCCTCCTTTAAAGATTTTCTTGATATGCAGATCTCCTGCCTTACTCAGTAGTTTCTTTCTTTCTTTTCTTTTTTTTTTTTTTGAGACAGAGTCTCACTATGTTGCCCTTGGTAGAGAGTCGTGACATCATACCTCATAGCAACCTCAAATTCCTGGGCTCAAGTGATCCTCTTGCCTCAGCCTCCCCAGTAGCTGAACTACAGGCGTTGTCCCACAAGGACAGGCTAGTTTTTCTATTTTTTAAAGTAGAGACAGGGCCTTGTTCTTCACCGGCCCAGCCTCCCAGAGTGCTAGGATTATTATAGGCAGGACGCACCACGCCTGGAGGGTAATGTTGCTTTTAATGGCTAAAATATGGTAATGGCCTGAAACAATGTTTTTCCACCTTTATTATCTCATGGCACACTTGAACCTATAGTTGAACTTCCACAGCATACTTAAATTTATGTTGATCAAAAAAAGAGTGGGCTCAGCGCCTATAGCACAGTGGTTACGAAGCCAGTCACATACACTAAGGGTGGAGGGTTTGAACTTGGCCCAGATCAGCTAGACAACAATGACAACTACAACAGAAAATGGCGGGGCAAAAAAAAAAAAAAGAAAGAAAGAAAAAAGAAAATGGCCGGGCGTTGTGGCAGGCGCCTGTACTCCCAGCTACTTGGGAGGCTGAGCCAAAAGAATTGCTTGGCTCCAAATAAATAAATAATTAAATAAATAAATAATTAATTAAAAACAAAAAGTGATGGGCGGTGCCTGTGGCTTAGTGAGTAGGGCACCAGCCCCATATACTGAGGGTGGCGGATTTGAACCCTGCCTGGGCCAAAGTGCAACAAAAAAAAAGTAGCCAGGGCTCAGCACCTGTAACTCAAGCAGCTAAGGCGCCAGCCACGCACACCAGAGCTGGCGGGTTTGAATGGAGCCTGGACCTGCCAAACAACAATGACACCTACAACCAAAAAAATAGCCAGGCGTTGTGGCGGGCACCTATAGTCCCAGCTACTGGAGAGGCTGAGGCAAGAGAATCGCTTAAGCCCAGGAGTTGGAGGTTGCTATGAACTGTGATGCCACATCACTCTACCCGGGGTGACAGCTTGAGGCTCTGTCTAAAAAAAAAAAGAATAGCTGGGCCTTGTGGTAGGTGCCTGTAGTCCCAGCTACTCTGGAGGCTGAGGCAAAATAATCACCTAAGCTTAAAAGCTGGAGGTTGCTGTGAGCTGTGATGTCACAACACTCTACCAAGGGCAACAAAGTGAGACTCTGTCTCTAAAAAAAAAAAAATGAAAAAAAGAATATATTTACTGTTTTGAACATCTTTTGAAAATAATTTAATTAATAGATTTTTTCTTTTCTTTTTTTTTTTTTTTGAGACAGGGCCTTAAGCTGTTGCCCTGGGTAGACAGCTGTGACATCACAGCTCACAGCAACCTCCAACTCCTGGGCTCAAGCGATTCTCCTGCCTCTGCCTCCCAAGTAGCTGGGACTACAGGCACGCGCCACAATACCCAGCTATTTTTTGGTTGCAGCCATTGTTGTTTGGCGAGCCCAGGCTGGATTCGAACCTGGCAGCTCAGGTGTATGTGGCTGGCGCCTTAGCTGCTTGAGCCACAGGTACTGAGCCATAATTAATGATTTTTAAAACTTTTCATGGTACCCTGGTTGAAAATCATTGGCCTAAATGTTCATCATTAGAGGACTGGTTAAATAAATTATAGTACATCCAATAAGGAAACAGCCGTTCAAGGAATAAGGCAGCTTTGTGTGTCCTCTCCAGAAGTACAAGCATAAGCCACCACACCTGGCCTTGTAAGAAAAAGCTTATTGAAGATTCCCACAGTAATGAACTCTCCCTTTACTAAGCGTTCCTTTTATTCTAAATCACATTTCAGTTCTTGAAGGGCTTTGAGAGGTGTTTATCTCCCCTGAAATTGTATGCCAATTTTTCCATGTTCTTTTTTCAGCAAGAAAGGCCTATAGCTTTCATTATATATTATTAAAAGTAACTATGGGGTGGCACCTGTGGCTCAGTGGGTAGGGTGCCGGCCCCATATACCGAGGATGGCAGGTTCAAACCTGGCCCCAGCCAAACTGCAACAAAAAAATAGCCGGGCATTTTGGTGGGTACCTGTAGTCCCAGCTACTTGGGAGGCTGAAGCAAGAGAATTGCCTAAGCCCAGGAGTTGGAGGTTGCTGTGAGCTGTGTGACGCCACAGCACTCTATCGAGGGCAATAAAGTGAGACTCTGTCTCTACAAAAAAAAAAAAAAGAAAAAGAAAAAAGAAAAATAGCCATATGTCGCAATGGGCACTGGTAGTCTCAGCTACTTGGGAGGTTGAGGGAAAAGGACTGCTTGAGCCCAAGAGTTTGAGATTGCTGTGCAATATGATGATGCCATGGTACTCTACCCTGGGTGATTGAGTGAGACTCAGTCTGAAGAAAAAAAAACCCATTGACCCTGGAAGGAGGAAGCTCTGGTTCATTCCACAAGGCAGGGCACTGTGTTTATGATATGGGAACTGAGTATTGCTGAGACTTAGTGATTAGGGGCTGATATATAAGTTTGACCTTGAACTTCTCTGTTCCATGTACATCTTCTGGCCAAAGTTAACTGTTTATCTTCTGGTGGTGGGAATGCTCATTGGTGCAACTTTTTTTTTGTTGTTCTTTTTTTTGTAGAACACAGTCTCACTTTAATCACCCTCAGTAGAGTGACGTGGTGGCACACAGCTCACAGCAACCTCCAACTCCTGGGCCTAGGTGATTCTCTTGCCTCAGCCTCCCAAGTAGCTGGGACTACAGGCGCCTGCCACAACGCCTGGGTATTTTTTGTGGCAGTTTGGCTGGGGCTGGTTTTGAACCCGCCACCCTCCGTATTTGGAGCCAGCGCCCTACCCACTGAGCCACAGGTGCCGCCCTATTGGTGCATCTTTATCTATTAGCATCTGATTTCATTAGAAATGAACCAAGAGGCCCGGCACCTGTGGCTCAAGTGGCTAAGGCGCAGGCGGCACCTGTGGCCCAGTGAGTAGGGTGCCGGCCCCATATACCGAGGGTAGCGGGTTTTAACTCGGCCCTGGCCAAACTGCAACAAAAAAATAGCCGGGCATTGTGGCGGGCACCTGTAGTCCCAGCTGCTCGGGAGGCTGAGGCAAGAGAATCCCGTAAGCCCAAGAGCTGGAGGTTGCTGTGAGCCCTGTGGCGTCATGGCACTCTACCGAGGGTGGTAAAGTGAGACTCTGTCTCTATAAAAAAAAAAAAAGTGGTTAAGGCGCCAGCCATTTACACCTGAGCTGGTGGGTTTGAATCTAGCCTGGGCTCACCAACAACAATGATGGCTACAACCAAAAAATAGCAGGGCGTTGTGGCGGGTGCCTATAGTCCCAGCTACTTGGGAGGCTGGGGCAGGAGAATCGCTTGAGCCCAGGAGTTGGAGGTTGCTGTGAACTGTGATGTCACAGCATTCGACCCAGGGCAACAGCTTGAGGCTCTGTCTCAAAGAAAAAAATGAACCAAGGAAGCATTTCTTTTTCTTTTTTCTTTTCTTTCTTTTCTTTTCTTTTCTTTTTCTTTTTTTTTTTTTTTTTTAGACAGAGTCTTACTATGTCTCCCTCAGTGGTGTGATATGGCATCACAGCTCACAGCAACCTCAAACTCTTGGGCTTAAATGATTCTCTTGCCTCAGCCTCCCGAGTAGCTGGGACTATAGGCACCCGCCACAACGCCCGGCTATAAGGAAGCTTTTTTTTTTTTTTTTTTGGCTGGGGCTGGGTTTGAACCTGCCACCTCTAGCATACGGGGCCAGCACCCTATCCCTTTGAGCCACAGGCACCGCTCCAAGGAAGCATTTCTTTTCTTTTTTTTTTTTTTAAGAGACAGAGTCTCACTTTACCACCCTCGGTAGAGTGCCATGATGTCATAGGACTCTCAGCAACCTCTAGCTCTTGGGCTTACGTGATTCTCTTGCCTCAGCCTCCCAAGCAGCTGGGACTACAGGCGCCCACCACAACGACCGGCTATTTTTTGGTTGCAGTTTGGCCGGTTCCTGGGTTTGAACCCACCAACCTCGGTATATGGGGCCGGCGCCCTACTCACTGAGCCACAGGCGCCACCCGGAAGCATTTCTTAATGTGACATTCATTCTTTAGTTATGGCAATGCACCCATTTGCCTGCACCCTGAGATATTTTTCTAGGTAGTTGAGTACTCCAACCTATACAACCGTATCATTCTGCTGAATATTTTATGACAAAGGAGCTTACTTTCTGTGCTTCTGTCCCTGCCTGTACACGTTTTCAGTTTTTCATGAACACATGCAGCCAGAAAAGTTCTAGGGGAGACCTCAAACATTGTGGGGAGATGGGTCTTCACCCAAAGAAGTTCCTTAATATTGTTTGTCAATCATAGTGTTCAAGATAGAAACATTGGCAAGTAAAATTAACATTTATAAATATTTAACATGTTAAAGTATTATAATCATTATATTTCTACGGGGCTTTCTCTCTGTGACTTGACTATTTCTTTTTTTGTACTTTTTGAAGTCTCCCATCTAAGAAATAGAAGTTGTCTTAGATGCCCTGGTTTTTCATCTGAAGAAATGGGAGGCATGGAAATATTCAGCTGTTGGCTTCAGCTTTGATATCTATTTAGTGGAAGAACTTGAATTCAGTGCTTACTACATCTACTAAGACTGCAAAAAATACAGAATGCATGGGTGTTGATGAATGCAGGGATCAAAAGGGACACACAGGAATGATATT
Source organism: Loris lydekkerianus (assembly GCA_963574355.1). Lineage (NCBI taxonomy): Eukaryota > Metazoa > Chordata > Mammalia > Primates > Lorisidae > Loris > Loris lydekkerianus. The sequence goes on along the minus strand of CAUYPK010079167.1, from coordinate 101,183 downwards.
GGCCTGTATCAGCCATGAATAATGGAATAGGTAGTGTTTGGGTGTGTTTAATACCAAAGAACATGTTTTCTCTAAGAAAATCTTTCTTTCTTTTTTATTTTATTTTATTATAAATGTGGCTGGGTTCCAGCCCACCAGCCCTGGTGCATGTGGCTGGCGCCCTACCCACTGAGCTACGGGCGCCGCCAGAAAATTTTTCTTTTAAGAAACATTTATTATGTTCCAGATACAATAGTAGACATAAGGGATGTGTGAGAGGAATAAGACATGCTTCTTGTCCCATTTTATAAAATACTTCTACATAACTTTGATTTTCCCAATCACAAAGTACAGTATTTAGGAGGAAAATATGAAATAGTTATTTAAGAAGGGAATGTAGCTTAGTGCCTGTAGCTCAGTGGTTAGGGCACTGGCCACATGCACCGGGGCTGGTGGGTTTGAACCCGGCCCAGGCCTGCTATACAACAACAACAACAAAAATAGCTGGCCATTGTGGTGAGCCTCTGTGGGAGGATGAGGCCCTGGGTAGAGTGCAGTGGCATCACAGCTCACAGCAACCTCAAACTCTTGGGCTTAAGCGATTGTCTTGCCTCCGCCTCCCAAGTAGCTGGGACTACAGGCGCCCACCACAACACCCGGCCATTTTTGGGTTGCAGCCATCATTGTTGTTCGGTGGGCCCAGGCTGGATTTGAACCCGCCAGCTCTGGTGTATTTGGCTTAGTGCCTTAGCCGCTTGAGCCATAGGCGCTGAGCCCCAGCTATCCTATTTTATAGGCATAAAATATAGTAGAACTATAAACTGACCACCCAAGGGACTGTAACAAACTGGTTAACATACATACAGAGGTGGGCAGCGCCTGTGGCTCAATGGGTAGGGCGTCAGCCCCATATAGGGATGGTGACGGTTTTGAACCTGAACAAACTGCAACAAAAAAAATAGTTGGGCATTGTGGCTGGCACCTGTAGTCCCAGGTGCTCGGGAGGCTGAGGCAAGAGAATCACCTAAGCCCGGGAGTTGGAGGTTACTGTGAGCTGTGACGCCACAACACTCTACGGAGGGCCATAAAGTAAGATTCTGTCTCTTAAAAAAAACCCAAAAAACTCATACATACAGAGGAGGTCAACATAAGGAACTAGGCCTACTGTACTAATACCTACATGTGGGGGATGTCCAGTCTATGAAAATTAGGTCTCAATTTAAGGAGGTGGTCAGTGTATGGAGGTGGTCAACTATGGAGATTCTACTGTATATCATCTTTATGTGTAATTATTTCTTAGCAAACATTTTTTTTTTACAGTTTTTGGCTGGGGCTGGGTTTGAACCCACCACCTCCAGTATATGGGGCTGGTACCCTACTCCTTTGAGCCACAGGTGCCGCCCCTCTTAGCAAACATTTTATAAAATTATTAAAATAATTTATTCTTAAAGGAGATGGAAAACAAAAAAGACCACATTTACATCTAGTCTACCCTTTCCATTTTATAGCTAAGGAGCTAGGCCTAAATTGCAGAAGTAACTTGTTCCAAACTCCACACAGTTTCTGGCAAAACCTCACCTTCCTAACTTTTTTTTTTTTTTTTTTTTGGTGTGGTTTTTGGCCAGGGCTGGGTTTGAACCCGCCACCTCCGGCTTATGGGGCCAGTGCCCTACCCCTTTGAGCCACAGGTGCTGCCCACTTTCCTAACACTTTGCCTGGTGTTACATGTATATTTGGATTGCATAAATTCTTTTTTTTTTTTTTAGACAGAGCCTCAAGCTGTTGCCCTGGGTAGAGTACCATGGCATCACAGCTCACAGCAACCTCCAACTCCTGGGCTCAAGCAATTCTCCTGCCTCTGCCTTCCAAGGAGCTGGGACTAAGAGCACCTGCCACAATGCCCTGCTATTTTTTGGTTGCAGCTGTCATTGTTGTTTGACGGGCCTGGGCTGGATTCGAACCTGCCAGCTCAGGTATATAGCCGCTTGAACCATAGGCACTTAGCCAGATTGCATAAATTCTATTTTGTAAATGGGGAAAAGACACAGGGAGAGGGCACCTGACCCAAGTATTCTCCTTACTTCAACAAGGCTCTCAGGCTGTTTCGTATTCAAGGAAAAAGTTGAGCAATCTGTCTCCAGGGTTCAGAGACTAACTTGAAATGTAATTACACAGCTCAAAGCCTCTGGTGAGGAGGGTCTTGAGGAGCTGCTATGACTCATGGTCTGTACCTATACAGAAGAAGGAAGAGTGGCTGATAGTCATTCAAAAGATAAAATGGCACATGTAGCCCCTGCCTGTAGTCCCAGCTACTGGAGAGGTTGAGGGGAAAGGATCGCTTGAGCCCAGGACTTCAAGATCGGCCTAGGAAATGGGGAACATAGGGAGACCTTCTTATCTTAAAGAAAAAAAAAAAAGAACATGAAGTATATGAAGGGAAAGATTAAACTTTGAGATGAAAGTGACTCCCTTGGGCCTGTTTTAGTAATACCCTCTTCACTCTTTTTGCTGCATGGTATGTGTCCCACTTGACTGCATGCCTGTGAAACCAATCTCTTTATTATGAGATCCACAGCACTAAGCATTTGTCTGGCATGTAACAGGTACTCAGGAGATATTTGCTGAATAAATGAGAGATAAAGGAATCAAAAGCATTGCTTTTTGCCCTCAGAATGTGTTCAACATTTGCTGTTGAACGGTCTATGCCTTCTTTTCCTGCTAACAACTTTGCTATCTGAAGTCAGAAGCAAATTGAATTGGATCTCGATATCCTAACCTGAGAGATTTAGTTAAAATTGCACATGAAACTGAAGTGATCCACAAATCAGCATCTTGTTCTGCTTGCTTTAACCCCAAAGGGCTTGTAGGAAGACACTAAAAACCACTACCCTATTTTCTCCATCTATACAGTTGACTGTAGCCCCTCACTCAATAACCTTTGTGGGAGAGTTTCCAGAGGTACCATCAGACCATTAACAATTCTAAAACCAGAGCCAGTACTGATAAATCCCTGTGTGTTGCATAAAAACAGCTTGGATGGGCGGCACCTGTGGCTCAGAGGGTAGGGCACCAGCCCCATATACTGAGGGTGGCGGATTTGAACTTGGCTCTGGCCAAACTGCAACAAAAAAATAGCCGGATGTTGTGGCAGGTGCCTATAGTCCCAGCTACTTGGGAGGCTGAAGCAGGAGAATCGCTTAAGCCCAGGAGTTGGAGGTTGCTGTGAGCTGTGATGTTACAGCACTCTACCGAGGACGATAAATTGAGATGCTATCTCTAAAAAAAAAAATAATAAAAATTTAAAAAATAGTTTGTACCAGGTTTCCCAGCTCATAGAGCACAATCTATCTATCCAGAGACATTAAAACTATTGCAAATTGCCTATCTCCTCCAGGTGATTGCAGATCAGAGATAAGAAGCAATCAGGTACCAGTTGCTTCCAGTCCCTTCCAGTTTGATCTGCCTTTTGTTTGAGTTCTTAGGAGTTGCTCCTTCCCAGAGTTTTGAAGCCAAACCTAGTTCATTATAATTACTGTCAATAGTTAGAACAAGACTACAGAGGAGCTAGATGGTATAGACAGAGGATGCAGACATTAGCAAAAGACCTCTAGGGGACTTCAGGGCACGTCAGAGGCAAATCTCATCCAAACCGGAAAGGACAGGGTAGTGGGGATAGGGGAGGAGTGTGTTTTGACCTTCTTTAAGTGAACTAGGACATGTCCTGACCTTCGCAAACACCACCCTTCCCAGAAGCTCCCACTCACCTCTGCAGTGGGCTGTTTTCAAGGTCCTAGCGACAGCTCAATCAAGCCTGCCTCCTCTTCTTTTTCAGCAGCCCCTGCTTTGGTGGCTGCCGCTTGTGCAACTGGCTAGCCCTGTTGTTACTCAGTCTGGAGGCTGGCCACAGTGATCTCATTAAAGAGCTGCTGACTGGTTTGGGCCAGGCACGTGATGAGAGAAAAAGTTTGGGTCTGCGTGGGCTGGAAACAAAACACCCTTCTTCCCAAAGGGCACGTCCTTAAAGCTGAGAGGAAATGTGCAGTTCAAGTAGAAGCTTGAAAAAAGTGTATTTGGCCAAACTGGGCTTTACCCCATTTTTTGTCTTCTAAAAAATTTCCTTCATCTCTCACGACTTAAGGAAATGTAGCTATCCCATAGGAGACAGGTTCAGTAAAAGATGTGCGTATTAGATGATAGCAGGCAAGTACAAGGTGATGATCAGAGGACCTCATCTTCTCATTTTTCATCACGTCTCTTCCTGTGGAGGGCAGACAAAGAGCAGACATGCAGGAAAGGTGCACTCTGAAATGGGGGAAGTTAGGGAACAGTACCCATGACATGAAATGTGGAGCACTTCTGAAAAAGAGCTGAGTTTTTATTTTTAAATTTCTAAAAATTTTTTGAATAGGCATATGATATAAAAATACAAAAGGATCAAAAAATGTACAATGAATACATCATTTTAATTCCTTCCAGTCCTCTTATTTTCCTTCTAAGAGGCAAACGCTGTGACCAGTTTTTTGTATATTTTTGCAAAGCTTGCCTACATAAACAGAAACACCACTCCTTTAGCACCTTGCTTTTGTTTTTTGAGACAGAGTCTCTCTCTGTCACTCTGGGTTGAGTGCTGTGGCACCACAGCTCACAGCAACCTCAGACTCCCATGTTTGAACAATTCTCTTGCCTCAGCCTCCCCAGTAGTTGGGACTACAGGTGCCCACCACAATGACCAGTTAGTTTTTCTGTTTTTAGTAGAGGCTGGGTCTCATTCTTGCTCAGGCTGGTCTCAACTCCTGAGCTTAAGCAATCTACCTGCCTTGGCCTTCCAGAGTGTTAGGATTACAGGCAGCAGCCATTGTACTGACCTATACCTTGCTTTTTTTTTTTTGTAGAGACAGAGTTGCACTTTACCGCCCTAGGTAGAGTGCCATGACATCACAGAGCTCACAGCAACCTCTAGCTCTTGGGCCTACGTGATTCTCTTGTCTTAGCCTCCCAAGCAGCTGGGACTACAGGCGCCCACCACAATGCCCGGCTATTTTTTGGTTGCAGTTTGGCCGGGGCTGGGTTTGAACATGCCACCCTCTGTATATGGGGCCAGCGCACTAATCACTGAGCCATAGGCGCCGCCCTATATTTTGCTTTTTACACTTACATTGATATTGTTCCATTTAGTACCTTGGGAGTTGCCATATTCTTTTTAATGGCTGCATTATGTCCCATTGTACAGATGGGTCCTACTTTATTTGGCTAATAGAGGACCACATCTTGGTCATCTTTCCCTGCCTAATTTATCCTGGCACAAAGTAAGGGCTCAGTAAACATTCAATGCTTGCTCACAAATTAAATACATTTTGTACAACTTGTCATGTTTTTCCTTATCTCTCCTTTCTGAGATAACCGATTTTTTTTTCAATATTTTAGGTATTTATATAATGTACATAGCCTTTGGCAGGCCAGCTGTCTTGTGCACTGATCAAACCTTGCTACCTGATTTCCAACGTTCACCTCACTTGGTCTGGCTTCTCTTGTATGACATTAGTTCCCATCCCTTCCTACTTTCTAATATTGCAAGTATCATTACATGCAAACGTTTATTGTTTTCTTATTAAAATGTATAGAAACTTTTTTCCTATTTCCTGTTATCCCTCTCTCCATATCTTTGCTTCTGTTGATCCTTTCACCCAGAATTTCTTTCCTGTTTCTGTTCACTGTTCTGCCTCCAGTTCTTTTCTTTCTGAACTTTTTTTTTTTTTGAGAGGGGGTCTCCTTATGTTGCCGAGGCTGAAGTGCAGTGGCTATTCATAGGCGCAATTCCACTACTGATCAACATGGGAGTTTTGACCTGCTCCGTTTCTGACCTGGGCTGGTTCACCCCTCTTTAGGCAAACGGGTGGTCTCCTGCTCCCAGGAGGTCACCATATTGATGCCAAACTTAGTGCAGACACCCAATCAGCATAGTGCACTACAGCCCAGAGCTCCTGGACTCAAGCGATCCTCCTGAATCAGCCTCCCAAGTAGCTGGGACTACAGGTGCATGCCACTGTGTCCGTCTCTTTCTGAATTTTTAAACTTATGGGGTTTACTTCCTGGAGTAGCAGGTAATTTTTTTCAATAATGATGTCATATAAGGCTTTTGTGTATTTCCATGGCATTAGTAACTCTGGCACATAGTAGGTCCTCAGTAAATATCTGGTTGTTAGGTGACCCTTTAAGAGAAGATCATCTTTCCTATGAGATACTTTTCAGTCCTCCTGGGTGTTTTCTCCATTGTGTCTTTAGAAAGACAACTTTCTTGTTATCTCAAGGTTATGTAAGATGACTCAATCCTGGCTGACCTTGAAAATAACCTTGAGAACTTTGGAGAAGGCAAGACTGAGTTCAAACAGAGTGTTGCCATCCACTAGCTGTATGATCTGTCCCTCTCTGAGTCTCATTTTCCTTATCTATAAAATGAGGAAATTGGAGGGCAGTGCCTCTGGCTTAGTGAGTGGGGCGTGGGCCCCATATTCAGAGGGTGGCGGGTTCACACCTGACCCCACCCAAATTGCAACAAAAAATAGCCAGACATTGTGATGAGTGCCTGTAGTCCCAGATACTCTGGAGGCTGAGGCAAGAGAATTGCCTAAGCCCAAGAGCTGGAGGTTGTTGTGAGATGTGATGCCACGGCACTTCACCAAGGGCGACAGAGTGAGACTCTGTCTCTATAAAAAAAAAAAAAAAAGAGTGAATTGGATTGAATGGGTCTCTGAGGCTCTCCCCTCTCTATCCTCTGATGATCTGGAAATCAGATTTATAATCTTGTCTATTATTTTCTCTAGAATTCTTTACCCCTTTCCCCAAGCATACATCTAGATGAAAACTTCAGAGAAATTCTGCCACAATGCTGGGCTATTTTTTGGTTGCAGCTGTCATTGTTGTTTGGCAGGCCCAGGCTGGATTCGAACCCTCCAGCTCAGTTGTATGTGGCTGGTGCCTTAGCCACTTGAGCCACAGGCACTGAGCCATGAAACATGACTCTTGCTCTACATTTGAGGGAAGTTTGGTAATCTATTAATAATTTCTGGGAGTCAGAAGGTATTTGTATTATGCAGGAAAAGCAGGGACAGCACATCTGCCAAAGCAGGAAGTTAATCCCCCCCTAAAAAAAATTGGGTGCATTCTACAGTTAAACATATAATCTGATAAAAGACATTATACAAAGTGACAGACCTTGGCTATGGGGAAGGGGAGACTTGAAAAATAGAAATCTGATGGCTCAGCACCTGTGGCTCAAGAAGCTAAGGTGCCAGCCACATACACCTGAACTGGCGGGTGCGAATTCAGCTCGGGCCTGCCAAACAAAAATGACTGCTGCAACCAAAAAATAGCTGGGCGTTGTGGCGGGTGCCTGTAGTCCCAGCTACTTGGGAGGCGGAGGCAGGAGAATCGCTTGAGCCCAGGAGTTGGAGGTTGCTGTGAGCTATGATGCCACAGTAATCTACCCAGGGCAACAGCTTGAGGCTCTGTCTCAAAAAAAAAAAAAAAAAAGAAAGAAAGAAATCAGGCCAGGTGTGATGGCTCACATCTATAATCCTCGTAGCACTCTGGGGGGCCAAGGCTGTTGGATTGACCTAAACTCAGGTTAAAGACCAGCCTGAGCCAGAGTGAGACCCCATTTCTACAAAACAAAACAAAACAAAACAGCTGGGAGTTGTGGCAGGCACCTGTGGTCCCAGCTACTTGGGAGGCTAAGGCAAGAGAATCACTTAAGCCCAAGAGTTGGAGGTTGCTGTGAGCTATGATTTCCCTGCACTCTACCAAGGGCCACAAAGTAAGACTCTGTCTCAAAAAATAAAGTAAAATAAAATAAAATAAAAATAATAAAATGAAAAATAGAATCAATCTACAGGCATTCAGGTGTGTCAGGTTTTTGAGATGTGGATCCAGACAGAGGGTGACTTTTCTTTTTTGAGACAGAGTCTACTCTACTTGGTAGAGTGCCCGTGGTGTCACAGCTTATAGCATCCTCAAACTCTTAGGCTTCAGCAATTCTCCCGCCTCCCCCTTCCAAGTAGCTGGGACTACAGGCACCCACCACAATGCCCAGCTATTTTTTGTTGTTGTTGTTCTTGCAGTTGTCATTGTTGTTTAGCTGACCCTGGTTGGGTTCAAACCCACCATCCTTGGTGCATGTGGCCAGCACCATAACCCCTGTGCCACAGATGCCAAGCCCAGAGGGTTACTTATAATGGTACTAATCCAGAGGCATTTACCTTCCTCTCCATTTTCAGAATATTTCAAACACAGATATATATGTAGTATTTTGGATTTGGATTTGATCCCCTTACCTACACACATTATACTTTTTTTTTAAATTTCTTTTTTCACACATTATACTTTTGCCAAATGTACTGTGTTAGATTTATTTAGAGTTAGGAATAACAGGAAGGCTTGGCTGGTCTTCCTGTTATCATTTATAACCTGTCTGGTTCTTAAGGAGACCCACTTTAAAACCAGAGTTTCTCAATTTTTTTTTTTTTTTTTTTTTTTTTGAGACAGAGTTTCACTATGTTGGAACCCGCTACCCTTGGTGTATGTGGCTGGTGCTGTAATCACTGTGCTACGGGCACTGAACCTGGAGTTTCTCAATTTTTTTAAACCTATAGTCTCCCATCTGAGAATTTTTCAGTCCTGACTTTTAATAGTTTGCAGTTCAAAAACAATAGGTTGTCTCCTCAAATAGATTATTATTATTTTTTTAGAGACAGAGTCTCCCTTTATCGCCCTTCGTCTAGTGCTGTAGTGTCTCAGCTCACAACAAACTCCAACTCCTGGATTTAGGCGATTATCTTGCCTCAGGCACCCGCCACAATGCCCAGCTATTTTTTTGTTGCAGTTCGGCCGGAGCAGTTTGAAACCCTTGGTATATGGGGCCAGCGCCCTACTCATTGAGCCGCAGGCGCTGCCCTCAAATAGATTATTGAATATATTCTTCTCCAAGTTCCCTCCCTATAAAGAATCAGTAACTTCCATAATTGTTCTAATTTTGTAGTAGCAATCGCAGGAATACAGCATAAAATCCATTGTTTAAAACTTAAAATATTCCGTTTCCTGAAATACAGTCTTCCTGTATTTTATATTTATCTTCAATAATCTGAGAAACAAACACTCTGTTCTAGGTGAGGGGTTGTGGTGGGATGGAGATGTTTCCTGTTGATTGAGTGCATTGCAGGGCCAATGCTGCAGGAAAACCCAAAATTCCAAGGAATTTGGATCGTGGAGGCTACTCTTTGTGTGACTAGTGGGTGCCTGGGAGGGCCAGCCTGTCCTGAATCCAATCACAAATGGGTGAAAGGTTATTAGAAACCCACAGAAGTGACTGGGAAAGGGTGTCTTGCCTGCTTTTTCTGTCACCGTATTCCTCAACTGAATGATTGTTAGGTTTGCAGGGGGCTAATAAACTTTGCTGCAGAGAGAACAGGCCAGAAACATTTATTGAACGCCCTCATGTATCTTCCTTGGTGCAGGGTGTTTCTTCCTTGGTGCAGGGTGTTTTTCCGTTTATTAACTATTTAATCTTCATAACCGTGAGACTGTCACTCTTATCCTTGTTTTATAGAGGATTTGAAGGAAGAAGAGAAGTTCAGAAAGTGCATTCCACACTCTCATCCCCCAGGCTAGAGCTGGTAGTTAGTTCACCTCCCTGGAGAGTAGCTTTAGGGCATTCCATTTGAAATTGCCGTTTAAGACCAGCTGCGCATCCAACTTAAGAGATGGAAGTAGGGTTTTGGAGAATACCTTTAGGGGGAAATGTTTAAGTACTAAAGAGGATAGCAGGGGCTCGGCACCTGTGTCTCAAGTGGCTAAGGCGCCAGCCACATACACCAGAGGTGGTGGGTTCGAATCTAGCCCGGGCCTGCAAAACAATGACTACAAAACCAAAAAATAACCGGGCGTTGAGGCGGGTGCCTGTAGTCCCAGCTACTTGGGAGGCTGAGGCAAGAGACTCGCTTAAGCCCAGGAATTGGAGATTGCTGTGACTCCTGTGCTAGGCCTGGGCCCCGTGGCTCTGTAAACTACGATCTGGCGGGCCCACCGTGCGTCCGCCGAGGTCGCCGAGCTTCTGGAAAGCGCCGGTGGTCGCTTTTACCTCTGGAGGCGCTGTCCCCTTTGTAACTCCGGCCGGCCTCCGCAGAGCAGTTGCTGTGGCAACGCTCCTCTGGCGCCTCACAGAGCCGGGAACCGAGGCGGGCCTTGGCGGACGTCACCCAGCATCGCTTTGGGGTGCCACCCCGGCCCCAACGAATTGAGTCTGAAAGGAACCCTTGAGGAAGATGCTTTGTGAGGGAAGCCAGGGGCTTACTGGCACGGGAGGAGAGTTCAGGGTCTCCCCCAAAGGCCTTCCCAGTCAACGACCTTAACGGTCTTTCTGAGCGAGGTGGAGGAGTCGTGGCAATTTCAGCGATTTGGTCCGAACGGCCACGCCTTTCCCTCGGCCTTAGGTCTTCTAGGCCACGCCCACCAGTGGGAGGCTAGTTATATGCCACGCCCCTTCCTCGAGCGCGCGGAAAAGGAAAAGAAATGGAGGAGGAGTTAAGGATCGTGTTTGAATTCCGCCAGCGATACAAATCTTGTGATTCAGAAGGCCTAAGGCGGACCACCTTTCGCATGCGTTCTGCGAGACTGCCCCACCCCACCCCACCCCACCCCAACTTCTTTGCGCAGCTTTCTTGGTTTTACGCCTGCGCACTGCTCCTTGAGAGCTCCGGAGCAGAACGAACACGAACTGACCCGCCGGGGCGCGCAAAGCGGGTGGAGCCGGCGTGAGCAAGCGCGCGCGCTCTTGGAGCAAATCTAGAGAGGAGGCGAGTCGGGAGGATCGGGTGGGTAGAGTGGTGCAGCCAGGTTGTTTGCTGCGGAACATAAGGCCGCTCTGGACACGGAGGCGCCCATCTCACTGGCTTGCTCGGTTCTAGGAGCGCATCCGGGGTAGAAGGAGGAGAGAGCTTCGGGTCAGGGGCAGCTGCCGCTGCTGTCGGGGTGTCAGCCCGCCAGCTAGCGCTTCGCGGGCCCTGCTGGTCAGGGTAAGAGGATCCGTGGTTATCGGAGAAAGGAGCGTGAGATGAAAGAGTGGTAGGCCATCGGGGGCCTGTTGGAGGAAGGCGAGAGAGGCATGTGAGGGGCAGGGAGTTGGAGGGAAAGAAGCCCACTGAATAGTAGTAATAACCACCATTACACAATAATGATGTTCTATCAATATGTGCCATAACTAAAGTACCTTATATGTTTCATTGTATTTAACCTCAACTGCAATCCTCCGAGGTGCCTACTATTTGTCATCAAACCCATTTTATGTCATAGGAAAACTGAGGCACGAAAGAGGTGCTTTATGCAAGGCCATACGAGTAGGATGTTGCCTGGCTTGGCTTCGAACTTAGGTCTGAAGGATGCTAAGGACTGTAATTTTAACATCTTTGCTTTACGAAAGAAAAGGAATGGGGTGTTAGAAGGAGGAGAGGAAGGATGAGTGTAGTTTTAAGTGAAAGTGTGATCCTGAACGGGAAGAGAATGATGACGGGAGACAGTATGGGAGAGGACTTGAGTTTGGAACCTTACGAGCCTCCCCCTTCTAACTCACTACCTCCTCCTTAGTTCTTGCGGGCCCACAACTTTTTTTTGCTGACTATGACTTTATGAAGTAGTGCGGTTCCTCTGGAGGAGCCAGCTTACAGACCTGGGCTACTTGGGTGGTTTTAAGAACCGTTTGAGCCACGGTTGAGTCCGGGGCAGTGTTTTCCAACGCTGTTTGGGGGTGGGCGAGTGCCAGAGGACCCTCTTCCGCAATGCTGCCATTTCTTTTTACGTGTCGTGCCACTTCCTTTTTCATCTTAATCATGCACGGCAAAGCCTTTGTTCAGTCCTCTAGAACAGGGAAGTGATGTTTATTGTTCCTTGTACACGTAGGCTTAAACAAAACCAGACCAGAAAAACTAGGCTTAAACTAACGTTCTTTTCCCGCGTTAAGGCCTGGTGGATTGCCTGCAGGGAAAACTTTTCGGGGGCTTTATCGTTAGTTACTCTTCAAAGTCTTGTGTAAATAAGGAATTCTGTTTTGGAGAAGTTTACACTGTAAGTCAACAGGAACGACCTGAGCAGATTGCACAGGTGAACACAGGGCAGGGATCTCAGTAATTCGCAGGGGTGTGTGTTGGTGAAAACCTTTTCCTTTTCATACAAGTTTCATATGTAGCTCTTCTCGGAGTTAAGTTTTAAGTCATACTGTGAGATGAACCCTGCATAGAATCAAAATTATCCTCAAAAGTTCCCTAGGAAGGTGCAAAGGTTGAAATGGCAGTTCTGTTTCTGACTAAATCTAGCACAGTTTTTCCTTCAGCTTTGAAATTTGTTACTGTTTCTTTGCTGGTAACCCAGATAAAGTAATTAGGTTACTTTCAGAGTCTGTGTTGGGCAAGTAAACACAGGGTAAGGGTTAGAGTCATGGTGCTGTGTGAGATGCACTGAGAGGTGCTTGCCTAGAGGAGGCTTAAAAGGAAGAAGACAAACCAAGGGAATGCTTGTTTGTGGTTCTATCTTAGGTTCATTCTGGAACATGTGCTCACTGAGTGGAAAGCGGCAGGCAGAATTGCTGGTATTAAAGTTGCAATTTTCTGTTTTCTGGACTGCATATTAAGTAATTTGTTATGTTAAATAGACATAGTGTAATTCCTCTTCAGTTTTTGAATGGCATTGCAAGAGGCTTACAAACTGTTATTTATTTCCCCATGTACTTCCTGGCTAAGGGTTTGCTGCAAAATGTCTTATGTATTTTTGCCAGTGGTCAGATATGTGTAAGGATGGTTAGCTTTTTAATTTTTGTTTATTTATTTATTTTGCAGGGTTTTTTTGGCCAGGGTTGGGTTTGAACCTACCACCTTTGGCCTATCTGGCTGGTGCCTTACTCCTTTGAACCACAGGTGCTGCCCTGGATGGTTAGCTTTTTAATGGTGGTTAACTTTTTTTTTTTGTAGAGACTGAGTCTCACTTATTAACCCTCGGTAGAGTAATGTGGTGTCACAGCTCACAGCAACCTTGAAATCCTTGGGCCTAGGCGATTCTCTTGCCTCACCCTCCCAAGTAGCTGGGACTACAGGCGCCCACCACAACGCCCGTCTATTTTTTTTTGTTGCAGTTTGGCCGGAGCTGGGTTTGAACCTGCCACCCTTGGTATATGGGGCTGGTGCCCTACCCACTGAGCCACAGGTACTGCCCTGGTAGTTAACTTTTTAAAAATAGGTATATTTTTCTTTTTTCAGGCCCCATATAATCTGCAGGAAATAGTAGTTTGCTTTTAAAAAACAAATCTCTTTGTGAATGGGGACCAAAGGCATTTTTTCCTTCTGGACCTTTTGTTGCTTTTGCTTTTGCTTTTATGGAAGTCATCTCTCAAAAACCCAAGAGTGATACCTGTCACTTCTCCTAAAGTAGTTTTGCTTGTGTTTGAAATGACAGCAGAAAGGAAGTGCATTTATTTCAGTTAGGGAAATAAGCAAGTGATACTGGTTTAGCATTAAATGGACATAGAAAAATAGTTTTAAGCCGTTTTGCAAAGGAAAAAGCTTTTTTTTTTTCAATTTTAAATTAATATGAAGGTATGAACAATTAGGATGATTATGTTACAGTGTTTGCATTTGTTAGATAAAGTCCCTGTTGTAGCTGTGTCCCACACCCAGGAGGTGTTCCATATATTCCAGGGGAAAAATCTTAAGCAAAGTTAGGAACCTCAAATTCTGAGTTGCAGCATTTTCTTAGTTATGATGAGATAGTGTAATTTACTCTGTATTCAGTCTGAACCTCTTTTTTTTTTTTTTTTTTTTTTTTAAGGTAAGCATGAAACAGTTTATTAGTTTATGGAGGAAGAGAAAGATTTGTTATAAAGTAAAAGTTTACAAAGCAAGATACATTCACCATAGACATGGAATGGACCTCCATTGCCAGGGCAAGTAGGCATAGAGACTGTCTTCCACCCCCAACTCCCACCCCAGACGGACTCTTTGTTGCCCAGACTAGAGTGCCATGACATCAGCCTAGCTCACAGCAACCTCAAACTCCTGAGCTCAAGTGATTCTTCTGTCTTGGCCTCCCGAGTAGCTGGTACTATAGGCATCTGCCACAATGCCTAGCTAATTTTTTCTGTTTTTAGTGGAGATGGGGTCTCTGTCTTGCTCAGGCTGGTCCCAATTCCAGATTTCTGAGCTCAAGGGGATCCTCTGCCTCAGCCTCCCAGAGTGTTAGGATTACAAGGCATGAAGCCACTGCTCCTGGCCTGAACTTTCCCCCCCTGATGTTCTTTTATTTGTTCTTTGGTAAACCTTTAATGGAACAAAAACAAAAACAGGAGGAGGCTTGGTGCCAGTAGCTCAGCCATATCCATATACAACGGGGCTGGTGGGTTTGAATGACAATGACGGTATGGCGCCTGTGGCTCAAGCTGCTAAAGCGCCAGCCACATACATCTGAGCTGGCAGGTTTGAATCCAGCCCAGACCTGCCAAACAATGACGGCTGCAACCAAACAATAGCCGGGCGTTGCAGCAGGTGCCTGTAGGCCCAGCTACTTGGGAGGCAGAGGCAGGAGAATCGCTTGAACCCAGGAATTGGAGGTTGCTGTGAGCTGTGATGCCACGGCACTCTACCCAGGGCAACAGCTTGAGGCTCTGTCTCAAAACTAACTAACTAAATAAATAAATAGGCTCGTGCCTGTGGCTCAAGTGGCTAAGGTGCCAGCCACATACACCTTAGCTGGAGGGTTTGAATTCAGCCCTGGCCCACCAAACAACAATGATGGCTGCAACCAAAAAATAGCCTGGCATTGTGGCGGGTGCCTATAGTCCCAGCTACTTTGGTGGCAGAGGCAGAAGAATCGCTTAAGCCCAGGAGGGGAGGTTGCTGTGAGGTGTGATACCAGGGCACTCTACCCAGGGCAACAGCTTGAGGCTCTGTCTCCAAAAAAAAAAAAAAAAAGAAGTTTCTACCTATGTTTGTTGGAGGAGCTACCACTTAAAAACTATATAATTTCAAGGCTGGAGCGGTGGCTCACACCTGTGATGCTAGCAGTCTGGGAGGCCAAGGTGGGTGGATTGCCTGAGATCATGAGTTCCAGACCAACCTGAGCCAGAGTGAGACCCTGCCTCTATAAATAGCTGGGTGTTGTGGTGGACTTCTGTAGTCCTAGCTACTTGGGAGGGTAAGGCAAGAGAATCACTTAAGTCCAAGAGTTTGAGGTTGCTGTGAGCTGTGATGCCACAGCATTCTACTGAGGAGGACAAAGTGAGACTCTGTCTGGAAACAACAACAACAAACAAAAACTATAATTTCAGAGAAACATCTGTAGAAGTGTAAGATATTTTGAATAAATGGAATCTTCAACGGTTGCTGACAAACCAATAGATTTCTCAGAGAAATAATGATACTTGATAGCAATTTTATTTTGTTACAGATTCTCATTGTTGCATCTGCTAGTCTTAAAAGTAGAGAGCAAAGATTTTTCCTGCTTGGTCCTTTGGAACCTACCTATATTCATTCTACCGTTTCCAGGAATTTTCCTTTAGGTACATATACTAGAGCCCACTGTTGAGGGTCCATGGGTGGGGTTGCCTTATAAGTAAACACCTTATGATAAACTGTGGTTTCGGTCTTTTAAAACTAATTCTCTCATGTTGGGCTTGCTGTAATACAGCATTACCCTGAGGCTGAATACTTTCCCCATATACTTTCCTCTGGAAAAATGAATTGTTCTGTTTTTTGGTCAAAATATTTATAGCTGCCAATTTATTCTTACTTTTGAATTGCTGCTTGGTTTATTTAATATTGTATGTTTTAAAGTATATGTTAATAACCCAAATTCTGATTATCATGCTTTTCCAAGGTTCAAATTAGCAAGTGTGATTGGTGTTTACCACTTAAATCCCTTAGTTCATTATCTATTTGCACAGATCTAAAGAGGCACTATATTAAACTAGTTAATTGCCTGTGGTTGTATTTGACTTTTGGATTGTAGAGAAAAAGAATTTCCTTTTTGGGGTGATCACAGGAAGATCTCAGTGCCTATATTTGTGATGTGGGTGGAAAGACTTGAGTGTGAGAGTTAAGTCCTCATTCTTTCAGGCTTTCGGAGAGCCCAGGAAACATTTAAAATGGCTGAAGTGATTCCTTTTGGAATGTTTTTATGATTTGGAATCTGTGTACAGTGATGTGAAAGTCATGGATAAGGGCATATTTGTGGTAATGGGATATTTTAGACTTTTAGTAGTCTGCAGAGAGCTGAAAAATTGGTTTCAGGTAGCTGTTTCACCTCTTTGCTTAGAGGGCTTCATGGGCAAAAGTTTATTCAGAAAGAATTTGTGTGTGTGTGTGTGTATTGACAAAGCAAATTTCCCTATCATATAATATGGAGAATATTAACTTAAAAAATTTTTTTTTTAATTTTTTTGAGACAGAGTCTCAATTATCCTTTATAGAGTGCTGTGGCCCAATAGCTCACTGCAACCTCAAACCCCTTGGCTCAAGCTATCCTCTTGTATCAGCTTCCTGAGTAGTTGGGACTACAGGCGCCTGCCACAATGTCCAGCTAGTTTTTCTATTTTTAGTAGAGACAGGGTCTCTCTCTTGCTCAGGCTGGTCTCAAATTCCTGAGCTAAAGCAATCCACATGCTTTGGCCTCCCAGAGTGTTGGGATTACAGGTGTGACCACCATGCTCAACCTAAATATAATCATCTTAATGTTTTAGTTTAAACTGTTGAAGTGATGGTAAAATATTTTGATGTCATTGTTTTGTTCACATCTATGCCAGTATGTAAACTTACATGATTTCAAAATACATTTTTGAATCTAGATCATATCAAACATTGTGCAGCTTGCCCTCTAAAACTAGTGTGAGAGTGACTTCTCAAGTTTCTTCAGGATGCCTGCAGCACTTGTGGAGAATAGCCAGGTTATTTGTGAAGTGTGGGCCAGCAATCTAGAAGAAGAGATGAGGAAGATCCGCGAAATCGTGCTCAGTTACAGTTATATTGCCATGGTAAGGAGCTTTACTCTATTTAACTTGACTTTTATTTATTTATTTATACAGAGTCTCAAGTTTGTTGTCTTCAGTAGAGTGCTGTGGTGTCACACTCACAGCAACCTCCAACTCTTAGGCTTAAGTGATTCTCTTGCCTCAGCCTCCCAAGTAGCTGGAACAACTACTGCCACAACACCTGGCTATTTTTTATTTTTTGGTTGTAATTGTTATTGTTGTTTGGCAGGCCTGGGCTGGAGTCCAACCCGCCAGTTCTGGTATATGTGGCTGGTCCCTACCCGTTGAGCTACAGGTGCTGAGCCCTTTTTATTTATTTATTTACTATTTTTTCTTTTTTTTTTCTTTTCTTTTCTTTCTTTCTTTTTTTTAGAGACAGTCTCACTTTATTGCCCTCAGTAGAGTACTATGGCATCACAGCTCACAGCAACCTCCAACTCCTGGGCTTAGGTGATACTCTTGCCTCAGCCTCCCAAGTAGCTGGGAATACCGGTGCCCACCACAATGCCTGGCTATTTTTTTGTTGCAGTTTGGCCAGGACCGGGTTTGAACCTGCCACCCTCAGTATATGGGGCTGGTGCCCTACCCACTGAGCCACAGGTGTCGCCCTTTTTATTTTTTATTTAATAGGTGTGTGTCTTGCTGTGTTGTCTGGGCTGGAGTGCAGTGACTATTTTTTTTTTTTTTGAGACAGAGTCTCACTCACTACATCTTCCAGTGGAGTGCGGTAGCATCACAGCTCACAGCAACCTCCAATTCTTGGGCTTAAGTGATTCTCTTGCCTCAGCCTCCTAAGTAGCTGTGACTACAGGCCTCCTAAATAGCTGTGACTACAGGTGCCTGCAACAATGCCTGGCTATTTTCTTTTTTTTGAGACAGTCTCAAGCTGTCACCCTAGGTAGAGTGCCCTGGTGTCACAGCTGACAGAAATCTCCAACTCCTGGCTTAAGCGATTCTCTTGCCTCAGCCTCCCAAGTAGCTGGGATTACAGGTGCCCTCCACAATAGCTGGCTATTTTTTATGTTGTTGTTGCAGTTGCCCTTGTTGTTTAGCTGGCCCTGGCTGGGTTCAACCCACCAGTCTCAGTGTATGTGGCCAGTGCCATTGCCCTCAGTAGAGTGCTGTGGCGTCATAGCTCACAGCAACCTCCAGCTCTTGGGCTTAGGTGATTCTCTTGCCACAGCCTCCCGAGTAGCTGGGACTATAGGTGCCCCCCACAACACCCGGCTATTTTAGTTGCAGCTTGGCCGGGACCGGGTTTGAACCTGCCACCCTTGGTATATGGGGCCGGTGCCCTACCGACTGAGCCACAGGTGCTGCCCCAGCAGTGACTGTTCTTAAGTGCAATCCTGTTGGGACTGCAGCTTTGAGCTCCTGGGCTCAAGCACCTCAGCCTCCTGGGTAGCTAGGATACAAGTTCATGCCACCATGCCCAGCTTGACTTATCTTGTACAGGCTTAGGGAACATTTAATTAGAGATTTTGAAAAAAATGATTATCATTCCACTAAAGCAATGGTAAATTAAACTTGATGAAAGGTTGTGTTGTGTTTATGAAACATTAAGGTAGTAATGTATCTGAGAAGGATGAAACTTCTAGAACTGAGAATTTTTGTAGTGTTACTCTGTTAAGTCTTTGAAGCAAAAGTTATGTCATCCTATAGGGCACAAATGTTCCACAAATATGGTGAATTTGTACAATGTTATTTTTTTTTTTTTTAGGAGACAGAGTCTCACTTTATTGCCCTCAGTAGAGTGCTGTGGCGTCACAGTTCACAGCAACCTCCAACTCCTGGGTTTAGGTGATTCTCTTGCTTCAGCCTCCCGAGTAGCTGGGACTACCGGTGCCTGCCACAACGCCCGGCTATTTTTTGGTTGTAGCCGTCATTGCTGGTTGGCAGGCCCAGGCTGGATTCGAACCTGCCAGCTCTGGTGTATGTGGTTGGTGCTTTAGCTGCTTGAGCTATAAGCGCGGAGCCGACTGTACAATGTTTTACAAATTTTATTGGCAGCATTTAGAAATCAAGAGACCTCATTTAAATTACAGATTTCTGGTATCTCTGGAAAATAAAAGAACAATCTGGCAATATATGGTTCATGTTGCTGCCTGACATTCAGTGGCTAGAGGAAGGTGAATATTGCATTGAAGTTAAGAGCCTCCTGCAGAGGGGCATGTGCTCTTGTTTTACTCCAGTCCCTATTACTTATTCCCATTGTCATGCCCAGCTTGGTTTACTCCTCATTATTAGGTGCATGGGGTTTTGTGATTTCCTGCTTTAGAGATTATTGAATTAAGTCTTTAGCATGGTATTCAGAATTCCATAATCTCATTTGAATCTTTATATTCAAGCTAAATATGCTCTTTATGTTTTTTTTTTTTTTTTTTTCAGAGTCTCACTATGTCACCCCGTTAGAGTGCTGCGGCATCACAGCTCATAGCAATCTCAAATTCTTGGGCTTAAGTGATTCTCTCGCCTCAGCCTCCCAGGTACCTGGGACTACAGGCGTCCTGCACAATTCCCGGCTATTTTTTGTTACAGTTGTCATTGTTGTTTTTAGCTGGCTCGGGCTGGGTTTGAATCCGCCAGCCATCGGTGTATGTGGCTGATTAGGGTGCCACAGGTGCTGAGCCTATAATTTTTTTTGAATGGCTATTTTCCCTCTATTTGTATTTTTATTCATATGTTCTTAACTTTGAATGTTCTCAGTTGACTACACATCTACCAGTAGTTACTCAGCTACCTCTCTTCATTCAGATTCTGCTTATTTAGGATCATTAAATTGTGGAAAGCTTCATGGGTCTAGTGCTTCTTTAGGAGATAACCACATGATCAGTATTTTAAGATAGATTTCTTTTTTTTTGCGACAGAGTCTCACTATGTCTCCCTGGGTAGAGTGCTTTGGCGTTACAGCTCACAGCAACCTCAGACTCTTGGGCTTAAGCAATTCTCTTGCCTCAGCCTCCCAAGTAGCTGGGACTACAAGCACCTGCCACAACACCCTACTATCTTTCTGCTGCAGACTGCATTGTTGCTTAGCTGGCCTGGGCTGGGTTCAAACCCCCGGCTCCAGCGTATGTGGCTGGCACCCTAGCCGCTGAGCTACAGGCGTCTAGCCGATAGATTCTTTTTGAAGATTATTATTATTATTATTATTTATTTATTTTTTTTGAGAGACAGAGTCTCACTTTATCGCCCTCATAGCAACCTCCAACTCCTGGGCTCAGGCATTTCTCTTGCCTCAGCCTCCCGAGTAGCTGGGACTACAGGCGCCTGCCATAACGCTTGGTTATTTTTTTGTTGCAGTTTGGCTGGTGCCGGATTTGAACCTGCTACCCTTGGTATATGGGGCCAGTGCCCTACCCACTGAGCCACAGGTGCCACCCAAAGATTAGTTGTTTTTTTTTTCTTTTCAGACAGGGTCTCACTATGTCACCCTTTGTAGAGTATGTGGCGTCACAGCACACAGCAACCTCAAACTCTTGGGCTTAAGAGATTGATTGCTTTGCCTCAGCCTCCAAAGTAGCTGGAACTACAGGTGCCCTGCAAAACACCTGGCTGTTTTTTGTTGCAGTTGTCTTTGTTGTTTAGCTGGCTTGGGCACCGGATTGGAACCCACCACCTTCAGTATATGTGGCTGGCACTGTAACCACTTTGCTATGGATGCTGAGCTGAGATTTTTTTTTTTTTTTTTTAAATTTCAGAATGTTAGGGGGTACACATATTTTGTTTACACATTTTACTTTTGTACAGATTGAATCAAAGTTATAAATGTGTCCTTAATCCAGGTAGTGTACCCTGTACCCATTGGGTGTGAATTTACCCATCCCCTTAAGATAGAATTTTATGCCCAAGTTTGGGACTTGTCATGTAACTTACAAATTGAGGTAAAATTTTATTTATAAATTATCAATTCAACATCCACTGTTTTGTGAAATCTTATGTTGAGAGATTTTTTTTCCTTTTTTAGGATACAGAATTTCCAGGTGTTGTGGTGCGACCAATTGGTGAATTTCGTAGTTCCATAGATTACCAGTATCAGCTTCTGAGGTGCAATGTTGACCTTTTAAAAATTATCCAGCTGGGTCTTACATTCACGAATGAGAAGGGAGAATATCCTTCTGGAATCAATACTTGGCAGTTTAACTTCAAATTTAACCTTACGTAAGTGTTTAAGACACTTCTCAGTGTTGTTCTTAGACCTCACTACGTTGTGCAGACTGATTTCTAACTGATTTTATTAATTTTAAGTTTTGTTTTCACTGAACTCAGGTAAGTATTAGATAGAGCAATCAAGCAGGGGGTGGCATAGGGAATCTCAAGAAAGTAAAGTCCTTATTTTCTGTGAATTCACAGAAAAAATAAAATGCAAATAAAAGAAAATAAAGCCCAGGCTTGGTGCCCATTGCTCAGCGATTAGGGCGCTGGCCACTTGCACTGGGGCTGGTGGGTTTGAATCCGGCCTGAGCCTGCTACAAACAAAGAAAATAGCTGAGCTTTGTATGGGCACCTGTAGTCTGCACTACAGGGAGGCTGAGGCAAGAGAATTCCTTGAACCCAAGAGTCTGAGGTTGCTGTGAGCCGTAACGCCACAACACTCTACCGAGGATGACATAATAAGACTCCCTTTTTCTTTTTTCTTTTTTTTTTTTTTTTGAGACAGAGTCTCATGATGTCACCCTCAGTAGAGTGCTGTGGCGTTACGGCTCATAGCAACCTCAAACTCTTGGGTTTAAGCAATTGTCTTGCTTAGCCTCCCAAGTAGCTGGGACTACAGGTGCCCACCACAATGCCCGGCTATTTTTCTTGTTGCAGTTGTTATTGTTGGTTAGCAGACCTGTGTGGCTGGTGCTGCCCTGTTTTTTTTTTACTGCAGCCACCTGCCAGAATGCCTAGCTATTTTTTTGTTGTAGTTGTCATTGTTGTTTAGCAGGCCCGGGTCGAGTTTGAACCCACCACCCCTGGTGTATATGGCTGGTGCCCTGACCACTGAGCTACGGGTGCCAACCCCAGTGAATTCTTTCTTTTTTTCTTTGAGACAGAGCCTCAAGCTGTCACCTTGGGTTGAGTGCCGTGGCATCACAGCTCATAGCAACCTCCAACTCCTGGGCTTAAGCGATTCTCTTGCCTCGACCTCCCAAGTAGCTGGGACTACAGGTGCCTACCACAATGCCCGGCTGTTTTTTGGTTGCAGCCATCATTGTTCATTGGTGGGCCGGGGCTGGATTCGAACCTACCAGCTCAGGTGTATGTGGCTGGTGCCTTAGCCACTTGAGCCATAGGCGCCAAGCTGAGTGAATTATTTCCTAATAAAACTGTTTAAAATAACAAATCAAGTTTCCAGTTGTAGTTAGGAGATCATTGTAATTTGAATTGTAATTCTGTCATTTCTTTTTTTTTTTTTTTTTTTTTGAGACAGTTTCACTTTGTCACCCTTGGTAGAGTGCTCTGGTATCACAGCTCACAGAAACCTCTAGCTCTTAGGCTTAGGTAATTCTCTTGCCTCAACCTCCCAAGTAGCTGGGACTACAGGCACCCGCCACAACGCCCAGCTATTTTTTTGTTGCAGTTTCGCTGGGCTGAGTTCAAACCTGCCACCAGGTGTATGGGGCCGGCACCCTACTCACCTGAGCCACAGGCACTGCCCAATTTTGTCATTTCTTGCTGGTGATTTTGAGTTAGTCATCTCACCTTCTGTAATTGAGTTTTATCTATTAAGCAGGGTTTTTAGAACTCATTATAATAGAAGTATGATAGAAAGTAGGTGTTAATCAAGTGTAGTCAAATCTGGAGGCTGGGCCGCGCCTGTGGCTCAGTGAGTAGGGGGCCAGCCTCATATACCAACGGTGGTGGGTTCAAGGGTGGCTGCAGCTAAACTGCAACAACAACAACAACAACAAAAATAGCTGGGCATTGTGGCAGGCACCTGTAATGCCAGCTACTTGAGAGGCAGAAGCAGGAGAAACGCCTAAGCCCAAGAGCTGGCGGTTATTGTGAGCTGTGACGCTACAGCACTCTACTGAGGGCAACAAAGTGAGACTCTGTCTCAAAAAAAAAAACAAAAAAAACTGAAGACTGACAGCAGGCACATTTTGATGTAATAAAAAAAAGTTGGGGTGAGCATGGCGACTCATGCCTACAAGTCTAGCATTCTAGGAGGCTCAGTCTGGTGGATTGCCTGGACTTAGGAGTTCCAGAGCAGCCTAGCAAAAGACATACCCTGTCTCTTACTAAAAGTAGAAAAACTAGCTGTGTGTTATGGTGGGTGCCAGTAGTCCCAGTTACTCAGGAGGCCGAGACAAGAGGATCACTTGAGCCCAGGGTGATCGAATGAGACGCCCTCCCTCTCAAAAAATAAAAACATTTACTATCTTAATTGTTTTAAAGTGTTAAATACATTCACATTGTTGTGAAAGATTTCTAGAGTTTCTTAATCACGTAAAATTCACTAAAGATCAATTTGTCTTCTCCCTCATAGCTTTTGGTAACCACCATTTTATTCTATATATATATATGTATTTTTTGCAGTTTTTGGCCGGGGCTGGGTTTGAACCCGCCACCTCTGGCATATGGGACAGGTGCCCTACTCCTCCTTTGAGCCACAGGCGCCGCCCCCTTTAAAAAAATTTTTTTTTTGAGACAGTCTTACTCTATCACCCTGGGTAGAGTGCTGTGATGTTACAGCTCACAGCAACCTCAAAGCCTTGGGCTTGAGCAATCCTCTTGCCTCTGCCTCATGAGTAGCTGGGACTACAGGCAGCCACTAAAATGCCTGGCTTATTTTTAGAGATGGAGTATCATTCTTACTCAGGCTAGTCTTGAACTCCTAAGCTCAGGTTAACCTGCTAGAAGATTAAGATTATGGGTATGAGTATTCGCTCCCATTTCCATCATTATACTTTGTTTCTATGACTTTTTTTTTTTTTTTTTTTTGAGATAAATTCTCACAATGTTGATAAGGCTAGCCTTGGACTCCTGGGCTCAAGAAGAGATCTTCCTATCTCAGCCTCCTAGGTAGCTGGGATTACAGGCCCACATCACCATGCCTGGCTAATATTTATTTATTTATTTACTTTTTTTTTGAGACAGAATCTGAAGCTGTCACCCTGGGTGAAGTGTATTTACTTATTTTTGTTGAGACAGAGTCCGACCCTGTGCCCTGAGCAAAGTGCAGTGGTGTCATAGCTCACTGCAACCTCAGACTCATCTGTGAGCATCCTCTGGCCTTAGACTCCTGAAGCTGCTGGGATTACAGGTGCTCATTGCAGCGCCTGGCTGGTTTTTTTTTTTTTTTTTTTTTGAGACAGAGTCTCAAGGTATTGCTCTGGGTTGAGTACTGTGCCGTCACAGCTCACAGCAATCTCCCAACTCCTGGGTTTAAGCGATTCTCTTGCCTCAGTCTCCCAAGTAGCTGGGACTACAGGTGTACACCACAACGCCTGGCTGTTTTTTTTTTTTTTTGAGACAGAGCCTCAAGCTGTTGCCCTGGGTAGAGGGCCATGGCATCACAGCTCACAGCAACCTCAAACTCCTGGGCTCAAGTGAGTCTCTTGCCTCAGCCTCCCAAGTAGCTGGGACTGTAGGCAGCCGCCGCCAATGCCTGGCTATTTTTTTTGGTTGCAGCCGTCAATTGTTGTTTGGTGGGCCTGGGCTGGATTTGAACCCGCCAGCTCAGGTGTATGTGGCTGGTGCCTTAGCCACTTGAGCCACAGGCCGCCTGGCTGTTTTTTGATTGTAGTTGTCGTTGTTTGGCAGGTCTGGGCTAGATTTGAACCGGCCAGCTCTGGTGTATGTGGCTGGCACCCTAGCTGCTGTGCTACACGTGCTGAGCTGTTTTTTTTTTTTTTTTTTTTTTTTATTTATTATTTGGGGTCTCACTCTTGCTCAGGCAAGTTTTGAACTTCTAAGCCCAAGCAATTGTCCCTCCTCAGACTCCCACAGTGGTGGGATTACACACGTGAGCCACCGCTTCTGGCCATTTACTTATTTATGAGGCAGAGTCTCAAACTGTTTGCCCTGGGTAGAGTGCTGTGATGTCATAGCTCACTGCAACCTCCAACTCTTGAGCTCAAGCTATCCTCTTGTGTCAGTTTTTTTTTTCTATTCTTAGTAGAGACGGGGTCTCACTTTTCCTCAGGCTGGTCTTAAACTCATGAGCTCAAGCAATCCACCTGCCTAGGCCTCTTAGAGTACTAGGATTACAGGTGTGAGCCATCATGCCTGCCTCTTTTTAATATTTTTGTGTTGGTTGATTTTTTTTTTTTTTTTGAGACAGAGTCTCACTCTATTGCCCAGGCTGGAATACCATGGCATCAGCCTAGCGAATAGTAACTCATTCCTGGGTTCAAGTGATCCTTCTGCCTCAGCCTTCTAAGTAGTTAGCTGGGACATGGCACCTACCATGACAACTGGTTAATTTTTGTATTTTTAGTAGAGACAGGGTCTTGCTCTTCCAGGTTCCAGAGTGCTAGGATTACAGGTGTGAACCAGCTTGCCCAGCTGACTTTTTCTTTTCTTTTTTTTTTTTTTGAGACAGAGCTTCAAGCTGTCCCCCTGGGTAGAGTGCCGTGGCATCACAGCTCATAGTAACCTCCAACTTCTGGGCTCAAGTGATTCTCCTGCCTCCGCCTCCCAAGTAGCTGGGACTTCAAGGCTCCTGCCACAACGCCCAGCTATTTTTTGTTGCAGCCATCATTGTTGTTTGGCAGGCCCAGGCTGGATTTGAACCTGCCAGCTCTGGTGTATGTGGCTTGGCGCTTTAGCTGCTTGAGTCACAAGCCCGGGGAGCCCCAGCTGACTTTATTATTTTTTTTTAAGACAATGAGCAAATATGTATCTTTTATAATTAGAAAATTTAGTCTCTGGAGGAAAATCTTTCTTTTCTTGTTTGTTTTTTATTTTTTATTTATTTATTTATTTTTTGGCTGGGGCCGGGTTTGAACCCGCCACCTCCGGTATATGGGGTCGGCGCCCTACTCCTTGAGCCACAAGCGCCGCCCAACTTGTTTGTTTTTTAAATTTCCATTTTCTGTTTGTCACAGAAATAAGATGATCTTTGCATGCTTGCTGAAATACTAGAATGAACTTGTTCTTTTTTTTTTTTTTTGAGACAGAGTCTTACCATATCTCCCTTGGTAGAGTGCTGTGGAGTCACAGTTCACTGCAACTTCAAACTCTTAGTCTTAAGTGATTCTCTTGCCTCAGCCTTCCAAGTAGCTGGGACTACAGGTGCCTGCCATAACATCCAGCTATTTTTTGGTTGTAGTTGCCATTGTACTTTTCTATCCAGCTGGCAGGCCCAGGCTGGATTCAAACCCAGAAGCTCTGGTGTATGTGGCTGGCACCCTAGCCACTGAGCTACAGGCACCAAGCAAACGTACCTGTTCTTAAATTATGAAAGGCATTTCAAGATGCTTATAATATAATTACACATTGTAATATTGTTGCTCATTGCTTTGGTTTCATTATTCACAACCTAATAAGCGAACACCTTGTTTTTTAGAGAAGACATGTACTCCCAGGATTCCATAGATCTCCTTGCTAATTCAGGACTGCAGTTTCAAAAGCATGAAGAAGAAGGGATTGACACATTGCACTTTGCAGAGCTGCTTATGACATCAGGAGTGGTTCTCTGTGACAACGTCAAATGGCTGTCATTTCACAGGTCATTCCCAGAGAATGTGTATCTTTCTGTCTTTGGCTACAATAGAGCAGGGAATTGAACACTTAGTCATTTCTGCAGTGTAGTTGGCTCTATTCTACTCATCAGTTGCAGTTAGAAGATGAAATTTAAGTTTTTTTTTTTTTTTTTTGTAGAGACAAGAGTTTCATTTTATTGCCCACGGTAGAGTGCCATGGCGTCATACAGCTCACAGCAACCTCCAACTCCTGGGCTTTAGGCAATTCCCTTGCCTCAGCCTCCTGAGTAGCTGGGACTACAGGCTGGGACTACAGGCACCTGCCATAACACCCGGCTATTTTTTGGTTGCAGTTTGCCTGGGGCCGGGTTTGAACCAGCTACCTTTGGTATATGGGGCTGGCGCCCTGCCCACTGAGTCACAGGTGCCGCCCAGAAATTTAAGTTTTAACTTAACTTTATGCTTTAGTTTTGCAGAAAATATTTTGGTTTCACACAGTATCAGGCTCTGTCCTGTGGCCATTAGTGGGTCTAATTTGATTCCAAGTGGAAATACGGAGGGTGGAAAGGGTTACTGAGCTTATTTTCTTCTACGTGGCTGTCCTGCAGTTTCCCAGGTACTTGA
Source organism: Loris lydekkerianus (assembly GCA_963574355.1). Classification (NCBI taxonomy): domain Eukaryota; kingdom Metazoa; phylum Chordata; class Mammalia; order Primates; family Lorisidae; genus Loris; species Loris lydekkerianus. Next base: position 73,889 of record CAUYPK010079167.1, on the reverse strand, counting down.
AAGTCAGATTCCCCTTAGGAGATGTCATTTTTTATCTTTTCTTTTCTTTCTTTTCTTCCCCCCCCCTTTCTTTTTTGAGACAGCCTCAAACTGCCATGGGTAGCCTCAAGTTGTTGCCCTGGGTAGAGTGCTGAGGCATCACAGCTCACAGCAATCTCCAACTCCTGGGCTCAAGTGATTCTCTTGCCTCCGCCTCCCTAGTAGCTGGGATGACAGGCGCCCACCACAACGCCCGGCTATTTTTTGTTGCAGCCATTATTGTTGTTTGGCGGGCAGGGCTGGATTCGAATCTGCCAGCTCAAGTGTGTGTGGCTGGCGCCTTAGCCGCTTGAGCCACAGGCGTCGAGCCATTTTATCTTTTCTGTACTCCTGGATTTTTGATGAATCAAATCCATGTTTATAAACCTTGTCTCCCATATTGGTCTTGTTATTTAATAGACAGTTTGGATTATAGCAGGGTAAACTACTTACACTGAAAGTCCCTAACATGAAGTAGTGTTATAACCTTTGAGAAATAAAGTGGTTGCATGCTGGGGCTGGTAATTGCTGCTTTTTTACTTCTGTGCTTTATTTTCCTTGTAGTGGTTATGATTTTGGCTACATGGTAAAGTTGCTTACAGATTCTCGTTTGCCAGAAGAGGAACATGAATTCTTTCATATCCTGAACCTTTTCTTTCCATCCATTTATGATGTGAAATACTTGATGAAGAGTTGTAAAAATCTTAAGGTATGCAATATGTTTTCTTAATGCCAGTAGTAAAAAAAACAAAAAAACCCAAAAACCCAACAAGGCAGGCTTAATTTTGCTTTATTGCTATGTTCAGCATATGTTCTTTTTTGTTTTTTGTGTTTTTTTGAGACAGAATCTTACTATGTCGCCCTTGTAGAGTGCCACGGTGTCAAGCTTGTAGCAACCTCCCAACTCATGGGCAACTCCTTAAGCAATTCTTTTACTTCAGCCTCTCAAGTAGCTGGGACTACAGGCACCCGCTGCAATGCCTGGCTATTTTTTGGTTGCAGTTGTCATTGTTGTTTTACCAGGCTTGGGCTGGGCTTGAACCTGCCAGCCTTGGTGTATGTGGCTGGCATCCTTTTCACTGAGCTACAGGCACCGAGCCTCAGCATACGTTCTTGAATGCCTGCTAGGCACGAGGGATGTGCTAGAAAGGTGTAATAAAGAGCTGATATGCACAGTTATTTGTGTGGTTGGTAGCCCTCTGCTTCCCTCATCCTAAGGCAGCATTCTTTACTTGAGGTCAGTGGGCTTAGTCAAACAGTTGGCAGCATGAAGTCTATGTGCAGTTGTTAGGGAATGAGTCTATTGTAGTGTACCATGTTCTCAGCTGAGGGCTTCATTTTTTTTAAAAAGAGATATGGTCTTGCTGTGTTGCCCAAGTGGGCCTTGAACTTCTCAGCTCAAGTGATCCTACTGCCCCAACCTTCTGAGAACTGAGAGTTACAAGCATGTGCCTCGCTCTCAGAGGGGCTTTTAATCCTAGACATTTTAAGAGCTTGTTGCCCTAATAAATTGTTAATATAAATATTTACTATCTAGAATTGGATTAGCATTTACTATTGCCTTACCCTGTTTTTCAGTAATTTTTATTTTATTCTATTTTTATTTTTTTGAAAGAGAGCCTCACTTTGTCACCCTCAATAAAGTGCCGTGGTGTCGTAGCTCCCAGCAACCTCAAACTCTTGGGCTCAAGTGATCCTCTTGCCTCAGCCTCCCAATTAGCTGGGACTACAGGTGCCTACCACAATGCCTGGCTATTTTTAATTTTTTTTTTTTTTTTTTTTTTGAGACAGTCTTACTTTCTCGCCCTCTGTAGAGTGCTGGCCGTGGCGTCATAGCTCACAGCAACCTAAAATTCTTGGATTCAAGCGATCCTCTTGCCTCAGCTTCCAGAGTAGGTAGGACTACAGGCACTCCCCACAATGCCCAACTATTTTTTAGAGATGGGATCTCACACTTGTTCAGGTTGGTCTTGAACCTGTGAGCTCAAGCAATCCTCGCCTCGGCCTCCCAGAGTGCTAGGATTATAGGCATGAGCTACTGTGCATGACCTTGCCTGGCTATTTTTAGAGATAGGGTCTTGCTGTTGCTCAAGCTGATCTTGAACTTGTGAGATCAGGCAATCCACTTGCCTTGGCATCCCAGAATGCTGGGATTATAGGCATGGGCCACCAAGCCCGGCCTCAGTAATTTTGATTTTAAAGGCAGAGGTCTGGCAAAATTAACAATATAGGAAAGGAACAAAAAGTAGAAGGCAACACAATATACCATTTGGAAAAAAGGAAGAAGAGTTAAAGCCTAAAAGGGGGTTAATAAGGACTGGAAATGGCTGGTTCTCATTCCTTGTCATCAGAATGAAGTGAACTTGCAAATGGACTTACTTGACTCCATTGGTGGTTATGTTGAATTTGTAATATTATCTTTGTTTTCCTTACATCTCCAGGGAGGTCTTCAGGAAGTTGCTGATCAGTTGGATTTGCAGAGAATTGGAAGGCAGCACCAGGCAGGCTCAGACTCCTTGCTGACAGGAATGGCGTTCTTTAGGATGAAAGAGGTAAGCTTCCTTGAATGTGAGGAACTCTGCAGTAAATTCCTGAAGGCTGAGGAGGTGTGTGATTTTTGTGGGCTGAAGTTTGTTGAACATTTATAGTTTCTTTTTTTTTAAATATTTAATTAATTTGAGACAGAGTTTCACTATGTCATCCTTGGTAGAGTGACGCGGCATCACAGCTCACAGCAACTTCAAACTCCTGAGCTTAAGCAATTCCCTTGCACCAGCCTTCCTAGTAGCTGGGACCATAGGCGCTACCACAACACCCGGCTATTTGCCGTTGTCATTGGTTAGTGGCTGGCACCCTAACCACTGTGTATGGGTGCCGAGCCTGAACATTTATACTTTCTTTTGGATGTTGATGGTCATGTTGAAAGCAGTTGTTTTTTGTTTATTATGGTGTTCAACACGTCAAATGTAGTTAGGCAAAAGCAGCTTTCTGAAGTGAAAGCCACTTTAGAATACCTAAGTATTCTCTTTTTTTTTGAGACAGAGTTTTATTTGTCACCCTCAGTAGAGTGCAATGGAATCACAACTCACAGCAACCCAAACTCTTGGGCCTACGTGCTTTCTTGCCTGAGCCTCCCAGGTAGCTAGGACTACAGGCGCCTATCACAGTGCCTGGCTATTTTTAGAGATGAGGCCTTGCTCTTACTCAGGCTGCTCTTGAACTCCTGAGCTCAAGCAATCCACCTGCTTCGGTCTCCCAGAGTGCTGAGATTATATAAAGGCGTGAGCCACCACACCTGGCCTAGAATACCTGAGTATTCTTTAGTATACTCAAGTCTAGAAGTGTACTTGGGGGTCTTCCTAGCAGCTCAAATCCTTTTAATGATTTGCTATTTTTTTCTTGTTTTTTTTTTTTTTTGAGGCAGAGTCTCACTTTATCACCCTCGGTAGAGTGCCATGGTTCACAGCTCACAGCAACCTCCAACTCATGGGTTTAGGTGATTCTCCTGCCTCAGCCTCCTGAGTAGTTGGGACTACAGGCGCCTGCCACAACGCCCGGCTATTTTTTAGTTGCAGTTTGGCTGGGGCAGGGTTTGAACCCACCACCCTCAGTATATGGGGCTGGCACCCTACTCATTGAGCCCCAGGCGCCGTCCTTTTCTTCAGATTTCTTTTCTTTACTTTTCCTGTTGTTCTTTCCTTTCTGTTTCTATTTCCCTTTCCTTTCTCTGTCATGTTTTAAAATATATTTGCAAAGGTACAGGGAGTGAGAAACTACTTTTACAAATTAAAATAGTGATTTTGTTGACACTTTTTTTTTTGAGACAGAGCCTCAAGCTATAGCCCTGGGTAGAGTGCTGTTGTGTCACAGCTCACAGCAACCTCCAACTCCTGGGCTTAAACTATTCCCTTGCCTCAGCCTCCTGAGTAGCTGGGACTGCAGGTGCCTGCCGTGAAGCCCAACTAGTTTTTTCTATTTTTAGTAGAGACAGGGTTTCACTCTTGCTTAGGCTGGTCTCAAACTCATGAGCTCATGCAATCCACCTGCCTTGGCCTTCCAGAGTGCTAGGATTACAGGCGTGAGCCTCTGTGCCCCGCCATGTTATCCCATTTTATAGATGGGGAAGCATGGCTTAAGGTCACAAAATGAGTCAGTCCGAGTTCAGAGCTCAAGCTCTTACTTATTAATACCCTGCCTGTTAAAGAGAAGACAGCAGTTGTACTAACTGCTGCAGCAGCACAGAGAACCAGTAAAAGCATTCATGGCAAGTAGAAGTCTATTCAGAAAGAAGAGTCCAAAGCAGATCCTTTCTCCTTTTGAGAAAGGAGCATGAAAATACTATGTGTATTTTCTGTGAGCCTTTCTTTGCTAAGTTGGTTTCTTTCTAGTTTGCTAGATTTTCAAGGCTTTAAGAGAGCTGGGAGGTACTGAAGTAGTAGTGTTGATACTTGGCATGACTCCTGGCATGATTCTTACCATGGTTCTCTGTCCCATTCTGCAGTTGTTTTTTGAGGACAGTATTGATGATGCCAAGTACTGTGGGCGGCTCTATGGCTTAGGCACAGGAGTGGCCCAGAAGCAGAATGAGGATGTGGACTCTGCCCAGGAGAAGATGAGCATCCTGGCAATTATCAACAACATACCGCAGTGATGGCAGCGGGCCCTGCAGGTTGGGCCTGATTCCAGAGTGGTGCTTATTGTGCTGTGCGCTTATCTTCTTCCCTAAGATAAAATGCTTCTTTTGAGCAAACTGTACCTACCATCTGCATTGAGCAGAAAGACTTTTGTTTTACTGAAGACAAAAAATGTCTTTATTTTAGACCCAGAAGAGGGGAGTTTGCTCTGAATTTGTAAACAAGTCTTCCCTATTCCTCATCCCTGAGGCTCTCCTCTCCAGTAGCCTCCTGCCACCAGCATCCATGGCTCATTTGACACCTTTTTAAATATACAGGACAAGTCTGAAACATACTAGTAAAATGTATATAACTCTTAACGTGTTGTCATTCTTTTTCTTTTAAATTTGTTGTTAATCTCTGATAATGAAGATTTTTTGCTGTGATTCTCAGCTGAGCTGAGGGCATCCAAGGAAAATGGAACAAAATGGTGTTCTTGTGTAATGGGTTATAGATACTGAGTCTTCTTTTCCTTCTCTCACCTTCCTTGAGGACATTTGTTTTTCTCACACTTTGGTAGTCTTTAATGTATTACTATATGGAAATGAATTGCTTGGTACTAAAATTTGAAGACCAGATAATGAAACTTTTCTTACAAGCAAATAATTCTACGGAAGCTGTCTATCCTTCATTCATGAGAAACTCCAGAGTGGGTATTAAGCTGACCACTGAAGTGTCTTTTATGTCTTATGTTCCATTGTGCCACTGAGATTTGCTGTCACATATGCATCATCTGAAATCATTTTAATGTTCATGTAATAAAGTATCCTGGATTTGATCCTGAAGGAAATTAGTAAGATCAGATTTTTGGGTCATAAGTCTATGGTTATTGTTACTGATTTCAGATGGTCATCTGTAGTCTCCCACCTGTTTTTTCCATTTTCCCTGATGTTTCTTTCAGCAAACATGAGACGTTAGGGAGATGGATTAATGTTGAGTATCAGAAATGTAAGTCTTTTAAAAAGTTATAGTGGTTACATGTAAACAGGGCAGTAAAGGAATTTGGCTTATAGAGTTCTCTTGGAGTACTATCCTACAACTGGGGTAAGAAGCTCAGGACTTTTTTTTTTTAAAGCTAGTAGTCACTTAAAAAATACACTGTGTTTTTTTGAATGACTATGGTATGGATAATTTTGAAATCAAAAACTCTTTTGGAATGGTAGAAGTAAAAATTGGTAACTCACTAAAGTGGAAGAATAGTCCTGAATTTTAAAGGTTATGGAAAACTCAATTTGAAATGATTCAAAGATGGCAAGTATTATAAGCTGGTATTTAAGATGCTTGTAAATATTATTTATGTTTTTAATTTTGTAAAATAAAGATTTCTTTTTAACCACTGGCATGGAGGTTTGTTCTTTCATAGCTATGAATTGCTAGCTCTGGAAGGAAGACGGCATCTGGAAGACGATCAGTGATATGTGAGCATCTTGCTCCATTGTTCAAGTTGGCTTGCACACAAAATGTCTTATTTGGTAGGAAGCTTTTCATGAGCACTTGAGAAAATAGGCTTGTTTTTGTACATCATGTTCTCTGCTGATTGTGGGGCCTTTCTAGGAAATCAGTTTAATTCTGTTTCTTGGGGGTATTCTATTATACATGGTGGATCAATTTGGTAATTAGTGGGACTCTTTTAGGTAACTTGAACTTCAGCTATGCAGACTTTGCTCAGGACTTGTGCCTTTTCTATTGGCACAAAAATTTGAGGCTGTAAAAAGTGAGATACAGAAGCAGATACAGGACTAGGAGGTTCACAGATAAGAAGACATTTATCACTGTGTTACCTGAAAAGAACTTGGTCACTGGTTTCAACCAGGGTGCTTTGGCATGCTAGTGACTGTGACCCCCTAAACAGATGTCTTAAATTAGAAATAAATAATTTATCTCTTCTATAATTAAGGACAGATTTGTGTGTCAGGAGAAATGTGCAGATAAAGGGTGGAGGAACTCAATCTACTAATTGCATGTGAAAGGTAAGCTTATTAGAGTGGTGCTTAACAAAGACAAGTCTTTTAGAACTGGCAAGAACTTCACCTTGTGTTAGTGTTTATCCTCAGAAAGGGATGGTGCTATAGGATAACCACAAAAATAATTTAGAATATAATTCAGTCATTCTGTATTTACTGTCAGATGTTCTAGAATTCCAGTATTCCGCTCAGTTAAGGTTAAATACCAACTACAAGCCTAGCTGTCAGCTCATACTGGTAAGAATGAGTTCAATTTAGAGGCCTTTTACTCTAACCTATCAATGATTATTCTTGCTACTTGGTCAACAAATTCTCATCAATCACCTACTAAGTACTAGATGCTATAAATAGGTACTAGAGTACATGGCAGACATAATCCCCCCTTGGAATTTAAATCTGTGTTGCCAAACAGTGAGTGCTTTACACAATACAATTTGTGAGCTATAAAGTATTAATATAAAACAAGTTGAGGTTGGCGTTCAGGGACAGTCTTTTTTTTTTTTTTTTTGGCTGGGGCTGGATTTGAACCTGTCACCTCCGGTACATGGGGCTGGCGCCCTACTCCGCTCCGGGGACAGTCTTTTTAGAGAAGGGGCATTTAAGCTGACAGATGTGAGGAAGGTGAATGAGGCAGAAGAATAACATGGACAAAACCCTGAGGTGACAAGAGAACTTGGCGGGTGTGGCTGGAATCTAGAAGCCTGGATGAGAGTGTCTTGACAGGAGGCCAAAAGGTAAGGCTGGGATGGGGCAGGGCCTTGTAAGCCACATTCAAGATTTTTATCAAAGACCAGACCAATAGGAAACTACTATAAGCTTTTTAAACAGGAAAGTCTGATCTTCAATTTAGAACAGCCATGCCTAGATGAAGAGTGGAGATTTAGTAAAAAGAGTTGAGACAAACATTGGAAGGCCAGTATTTCCATCTGGGTAATGGGATAGTGGCTTGGACTACTGTGGAGGTAGTAGATAGATAAAATTATTTTCAATGGGGATAAAGGACCAAAAAAATTGCCTAATGATATACCCTTTTCACTCAGAAAGGCAACTCTTTGATGGTTTGGTTCTTTTTTTTTTTTTGAGACAGTTTCATTTTGTTGCTTTCAGTAGAGTGCCTTGGCGTCACAGTTCACAGCAACCTCCGTCCAGCTCCTGGGCTTAGGTGATTTTCTTGCCTCAGCCTCCCAAGTAGCTGGGACTATAGGTGCCTGCCACAACACCCGGCTATTTTTTTGTTAGAGTTTGGCCTGGCTGGGTTCAAACCCTCCACCCTCTTGTATATAAGGCCAGTCCTCTACTCACTGAGCCACAGGCACAGCCCTGATGCTTTAGTTCTTTGTGGTTCTCATCATTAGGGAGATAAAAATGAAAACCATTTATTCAAACTTGAGCACAATGCTGGAAAGAGGATTTTAAGAAGAAACCTACTTGTAATTTTTCTGCTATTGGGTAGTTTTATTGCTTAGTTTTCAATCTTGTTCTCACCAAAGTAATGACTGAGCAGTATGCCTCCACTCATAGGGTGATGATTTTGGCAATCACGAGTTTAGAGTTCTAGTTACATGTACTTAGCTTTACTCAAGTAGCATATATGTGTGTGTGTGTGTGTGTGTGTATCCCCCCCCTCCCCCCCCCCGGTCTCTAAGTGAAGTTTACATTTTGTTCATTTTAGCAGATTGTAGAACTGGTATCCAGTTCCTCATTCAGTCATGCCTACCTACTTATTTTTGCAGTCAAGAATATTCTCCATCCCAAGTAATAAGGCATCCTCTTTGGCTCAGCACCCATAGCACAGTGGTTATGGCGCTAGCCACAAACACCAAGGGTGGTGGGTTCGAGCCCAGCCTGAGCCAGCTAAACAACAATGTCAACTGCAACAAAAATAGCCAGGTGTTGTGGCAGGCACCTGTAGTCCCAGCTACTTGGGAGGCTGAGGCAAGAGACTCGCTTAAGCCCAAGAGTTTGAGGTTGCTGTGAGCTGTAATGCCACAGCACTCTACCATGGGTGACATAGTGAGACTCTGTCTCAAAAAAACAAAACAAAAAAAAACAAAAGGAGATTCTCCACCCCTAGTAATATGCATTCTCGTCCTAAAGTTCACTTAACTGTGTGAGAACTATGAGAATCTAAATTCCATAATATTCCCTTTTGTAGAGTTTATTAAACTCTAAAGCTAAAGTACATGCAAGTGTCTTTGACAACTGCCTCTTTTTCCTTCATGGAAGATGTTCCATTAAGGAATTTATTCTTGGCATCCACAACAACCCCAACTCTAGGAATTTATTGAAAAAATAGACAAGCAGAAAAGCCTTCACAATGAATCCCAAAAGAAAATAGCTCAATTATCTGAAGAAGCGTACCCTTCCCTCTATCCTAGACTATGATTTTCTTTTTCTTTTCCTTTTCCTTTTTTTTTTTTTTTTAAAGACAGTCTCAAGCTGTCACCTTGGGTAGAGCACCATAGCATCACAGCTCACAGTAATTTTAAACTCTTGGGCTTAAGTTATTCTCCTGCTTCAGCCTCCCAAGCAGCTTGGACTACAGGCACTTGCCACAATGCCCAACTACCTTTTGGTTGTAGTTGTCATTGTGGTTTGGCAGGCCTGGGCTGGATTTGAACCTGCCAAGCTCTGGTGTATGCGGCTGGTGCCCTAGCCACAGGCACCGAGCCTGGACTATGATTTTCTTGTCTAGCAAATCGGATATGATAGAAACATTTTTTCTTGACATTATTCCACTATTTAAATAACCAAAGGAGAATAAGGACTTAGAATTAAATAGTATTTAGGGTCCTATTGTGCTAAAGCTGAAGCCCAATAATCCAAAAGTCATAAATGCAAAATTAGGAATAGGCATTTTCTCTTCAAAGAATATCTGTATCTTTAAGAACCACTGAAATAGTAGTTTTGTCCAAAGCTACTTTCTTGCTATCAATCATTTCTTATAAAAAGGGGAAATGAAGGGAAAACACGTATGTGGATCAGCTATTTGTTCTAAAGTTTTTAGTAAGTGATTGGTCCGAATAAGTAATTACATAAAACAATAAGACCAAAGTTTCAACCTAAGTTCAGACAACATAAAGACTCAACATGATGGGTAAGGCCTACTTCACATTCAAACTTCAATCTTTGAAAAACAAGAGGGAGCACTCAGGTTAACAAAAATAATTTAAAAAACCTATCCAATAATCATGAAATGCAGGAGCTCTAACTCAAGAATGACATGCCTATAATCAGGCGAAGTATTTGTAAGAACATAACACTTTGGGTGATTACAAAAGCTCCACTCTGAGTGAAACCTGCCTAAGGCTCTAGAGAGAACCAACCACTCTGTGCGTGTTAGTTCTGAATAACTACTGCTGGCTCTTCATGATCTCTCCCAGTAGAAAACCACAACTGAGTCCAAAGTTAGATTCCATGGTGTCTAAGGGTAGACAGAGTTAATTTACCCTCATTTCTATTATTTTGGATAACTGTAAAAAACATCCAGAGACCAGAGTGAATGTCTGGTGAGGTAACTGCAGAGGTGAAAGGTGTTAAATGTTTAGAATCTGGCACAGTTTCTTCAAGATCCTTGAAAGTTCACCTGCAGAAGGGCTGGTGGTGTCTTTGGTAAGCTTTAGTGTTGCCATATTTCTGAAGGAGCTCTTGGGCTTGTTGCTGCATTTCCTGGGTCACAAAGCCAGGATACTGGGACTTGATGTGAAGCAGGACTAGGCAGCACTCTAGTACATCAGGAAAGGGCCAGGCCTGAAAGATGATATAAGGATGAATAAGGAAGGATTTGCAAAAGCCACAAACACCTGCACAGAAGGAACCAGTAACTCAGACTCATCTGCTCACATGTCTCAGACACAGCTGAGCCAGTTGTTCTAAGTCAATGTCTTGTCTCTTTTTTTTTTTTTTTTTGCAGTTTTGGCCGGGGCTGGGTTTGAACCGTAACCTTCAGCATATGGGGCCAGTGCCCTACTCCTTTGAGCCACATGCACCATCCGGCAATGTCTTTTCTTGTTGGTCATCAGAGATGATCCTCAAAACTACGAGGGCTTCTGGGTTGTCTTTTCCAAATGATACAATCTTCTTCCAGAGCCCCATTGAAATCAACCCAAATAATGATGCTTCTACTAATACTGGGACCACAGCCAATTAGACCTCTCCATCTGTAAGCTGTGAAATACCAGTTTAAATTTTTACTTTTATCTCCCAACTATTAAATTTGTTAGGGTTTTTTGAAGACAGAGGTATAAAATTGCTTGTGTGATCAACAATTCTTTCACAAAACAATCTAGCTTAAAGGAAACTGGTTTCTAAATTTCTAAGCATAGGCAAATGGGTTGAGATTTAGGAACTGAATAGAGAAATAGATGAACTTTTAAGAATGTGGTACATTCAAGTGATAACACAAAAAAGTCATGTTTCACCAAATGAGCTGCTATAAATCTTACCTTAATACTCTCAGGAAACTTAGCCATTCTCTCATTTGCTTCTGTAAGCCTTTTGGTTAATTCAGGCAGAGAAATTTGCTCATGTTTTTCTTCTTTACTAGTTAAAAAAAAAGGTATAAGTCTTATGTATTGCCCCAGGTAACAATGTAAAACTCAGCATCTTAATCATTTTTTTTTCCCCCTAGAGATAGTCTCATTTTATCGCCCTCAGCAGAGTGCTGTAGCATCACAGCTCACAGCAACCTCCAATTCCTGGGCTTAGGCGATTCTTCTACCTCAGCCTCCCCAATAGCTGGGACTACAGCACCTGCCACAATGCCTGGCTATTTTTTTGTTGCAGTTTGGCCAGGGTTGGGTTCAAACCCGCTACCCTCGGTATATGGGGCCAGCGCTCTACCTACTGAGCCACAGGCACTGCCTTAATCATTTTTAAATATACAGTTCAGGCGATGCCCATAGCTCAGTGGGTACGGCACCGGCCATATACACGGAGGCTAGTGGGTTCAAACCCAGCCTGGGCCTGCTAAAGCAACAATGACAACTATAACAAAAAATAGCTGGGCGTTGTGGTGGGCGCCTGTAGTCCCAGCTACTTGGGAGGCTGAGGCAGGAGAATCGCTTAAGCCCAAGAGTTTGAGGTTGCTGTGAGCTGTGACGCCACATCACTATGCCAAGGGTGACATAGTGAGACTCTGTCTCAAAAACAAACAGTGGATTAAATACATTCATAATATTGTGTGACAATTGCCACCACTCATCTCTAGAACTCTTTTCACTCTGTAAAACTGAGCTTTTTTTTTTTTTTTTTTGAGACAGTCTTAAGTTATCGCACTTGGTAGAGTGCTGTAGTGTCACAGCTCACAGCAACCTCAAACGCTTGGGCTTATGCAATTCTCTTGCCTCGGCCTCCTAAGTAGCTGGGACTATTGGCGCTTGCTACAACACCTGGCTATTTTTGGGTTGCAGTTGTCATTGTCCTTTGGCGGGCCAGGGCTGGATTTGAACCTGCCAGCTCTGTTATATGTGCCTGGCACCTTAGCTGCTTGAGCTATAGGCGCTGAGCCGAAATGCTATTTTTATTACTAAACAGTAACTCCCTTTTCTGCCTCCCTCCAGCCTCTGGCAACCACCCTTTTACTCCTGGCCTCAAATGATCCTACACCTCAGCTTCCCAAAGTGTTAGCATTATAGGGATGAGCTACCGTATCTCCAGCTGTTTTTTTTTTTTTTTAGATAGTGGACAATCCAATAGGTATGAGGTGGTAATTTCAATGTAGTTTTGATTTGCATTTCCCTAATGTTCAGTGATATTGAGCATCTTTCCATGTGCTTATCGACTCTTGGAGAGAGATGTCTATTCAAGTTCTTTGCCCATTTTTTTTTTTTTTGACACAGTCTTATTATGCCACCCTTGGTAGAGTGCTGTGACATCACCGCTCACAGCAACCTCAAACTCTTGGGCTTAAGCAATTCTCTTGCCTCAGCATCCCAAGTAGCTGGGACTCAGATGCCTGCCACAACAGGCTATCTTTTTCCATTTTTGAATCAGGCTGTTTGTTGTTATTCCTAGATAACTTACTCAATATCTCATTTTATAAATAAAATTCCTTTGTTACCTCCAGTCTTTAAATATAAAGATCAAGAGAAGGCAATTTAATGTGAGGTGATACAAAGTTTTCAGGATACAGCATTATTCCTCACTATTTTCCAAACCCCTTAGACACAAAATCACAGAGAAAATTTAGAATTGTTAGGGGATTTCACTTCAGCCAGTGCAGGTGGTGTGAAACTCTGTGGGGAATGGTCAATAGAGCCAGGGGGATCTGTGGATACAAACTTTTGGGGGCAGAGTGTTTTAAGTGTCTCAAAAAGGTCCTATGATCCAAAGGTTAGGAGCCAATGGGTTACAGAACTCTTTAGCACTTTTTTTTTTTTTTTTGCAGTTTTTGGCTGCAGCTGGGTTTGAACCTGCCACCTCTGGCATATGGGGCTGGCGCCCTACTCTGTTGAGCCATAGGCGCGACCTCCTCTTTAGCATTTTTCTTGGTATAGAAGGCAAACCTAAAAAGCTGCTTAGAGTGTGACTCATAATTTCAATGGGAATACTTTTAGAGGACGAAAAATGAGGGCTTCAAAGCTTCTTAGTTCTAATTTTTTATTTTTTTTTTTAGTCTAATTTTTTAAATGAGTAAAAATAACTTTACATTTACTGATCATACTAGTTACTGTGTTCTAGGTCTTGTGCAAGGGGACATATTCAAGGTAAAAGAAAATCATCAAAACAACCAAACAACCAAACAGGCCGGGCATGGTGCCTCACACCTGTAATCCTAGCACTCTGGGAGGCCAAGGAAGACAGATCCCTTGAGCAAGAGTGAGACCCTGCTCTAAAAATTAGCCAGGCGTTGTGGCAGGCACCTGTAGTCCCAGCTACTTGGAAGGCTGAGGCAAGAGAATTGCTTAAGCCCAAGAGTTTGAGGTTCATGTGAGCTGTGATGCCACTGCACTTTACTGAGGGTGACAAAGTGAGACTCTGTCTCAAAAAACAACACCACTACCAAAAAAAACAAACAAGCAATAACTGTTAATTACAGCCAACCTTCCAGGACAGTGCCCTGTAAATATGCAAGTCTAGCTCTATTAGTGATTGGCCACTGGCTCCTTTTCTCTACCTGGTCCGTTTTCAATGTAAGTGATAACATTCTGATCACTTGGGATTTTCTCAGTTCAGTGTGCAGTTTTGTACACTACCCTTTTTTTTGTGTGTGTGTGTGTTTTTTGTAATAGTAAAGAACAACCAAAAAATAATGTTTTCATTAATGATATAATAAAGCAGCTCCACATTTTACATGACTGATTTTTTTTGAGAAGCTACTTAGGGCACAACGATAGGAGTTTATGATATAATTGTTACTAATAATATATGTGATTTTATTTAATTTCTAAAACCACTATGAGCAAACTAAAGCTCAGAGACATTAAGAAACTTGCCTGAGGTCACTCAGCAAGGCCAGGATTAGAACCCACACCTGACCCCAAAGCCTGTGTCCTAATCATCGTACTATGCTGCTTCCAAGTGACACCTGATCAACAGCTTCATGTGCTTATTTTGACCTAATTCCATGAGAGTCCAGCAGGACATTTTCATTCCATCCTCTACTTGCCGCAGTACTTACCACTGACTCTGACCAGAGAGGGACTGCTCTGCTTCCTGTTCAGGTTCGTTCTTATCGAGACCATTCACTGTCGGCTTACAGAGTTGACTCTTCTGGTGTTGGCGGATCATTTCTGCCAAGGTCTCTTGGACTTCAGCAATAGTTCTCTGTGAGCTTTGGAGACTGGCATGTTTTTCAGAAAAGAGTTCCTTACAAGTACTCAGCATTCGCTGACTTTCTTCTGTAAGTCTCAAGTTTAGTTCTGGAGGCCTGCTTGGCTCTGGCCAAGAAGCAGCTTCAGGGTCATTTTCTTCAGTGTTGGCACTGTTGAACTGCTGACTCTGCTCCACAGAAGGTGTTCTTCTGTGACTAGCTCTTACCCAGACACTGGATTTGGGGAAGGGCCTGGACAGAGACCACCAGAACTCATATAGATGCCCATAAATAAAAAAGGCCTCCAGACTTTTGAAAGCCGGTGTGGTGGGGGACTGATGGTCACTCAACTTCTCTCTTAGGTGGTCGCACCCTTGAAGTAGAAGAAAAGGATCTGAGATTGTACATTTCTTTATGTGTCAGAAATTTGGATTCTTGCCCTCATGTTCTATTTGCTATCACTCAAGAGGCAGACCCCAAGAAAAACAACAGCAATGTGATCCATGGCATCACATGCTTTTGGCCAAAAGCTGTTTGTAGCTAAAACATTTCCTGACTTGGGACAATGTCCTGCTATGGGCCAGAAGCTATTCAAAGAATGATTCCATCCATCCTATTGAATACTCTGGCACCACACTGAGGTAAGATTACACCGTTTTTGAAAAATCAAAATTATTTAGTTCAGAGTCTAGCCACGTAGCTTAAGAAATCACCTTTTTTGCTGTGCTTTTCTGCTCTTACTAGCTTGTGAATACATTCCTATTTCTTTCTCTCTTACACTGTGTAAGTGTATAGGAGGCAAGAAGGTGGGTACAGTCAGGTAAATGAAAGCACTACAGTAATTCTGGCTCACTTCTTAAAAGCTTGGGCAAGAGGATTCAGACTTTTTACTAAAATGACATAACTGGCCAATCTCCACCTTTTAATAAACTAGGCACCCCCTGTGCCACACCATTCATAGTCCCACTGTCCACTAGTGAGTGTGCCCCAGGCAGAGGCATGGATCATTTACCTTTAGGGAGAAAGGCTGAGTGCACTTCCTGCATGATGGTGAAGTTCCCTGAGTCATAGCTCCGAACAACAGCCCGAAGCAGCGCTTGCACAGTCTCGTCCCAGGAAGCTACCTGTTGGCTCAGCACTGCCAAGGTCAAGTCATGGCAAATGTGAAGCAGGAGCTGGAGAAAGGAGCAAGTCTCAGTTAAACATCCACCCAGAGCAGGCACCAAGGATGATACTACACTGATCCCATTAACTGCACTTGGAAACAAATACACAAAATTCACACCATAAAGTGTCATCCTATTGTCTTCCAGCCAGTTTTGCTTCCTCATTAGGAACTCATCTAGCTGCACAGCAACACACCGGTCTATTCACTCTGAGAAAATGCTTTGACATTTGCATTTGATAAAACAAAAAGTGAGTTTCTACAACTAAAAGGTATGATTTAAAAAAACAAAACGTATATGGGCAGAGCCTGTGGCTCAGTGGGTAGGGCGCAGGCCCCACATACTGAGGGTAGCGGGTTCAAACCTGGCCCCAACCAAACCTCAACAAAAAAATAGCCAGGTGTTGTGGCAGGTGCCTGTAGTCCCAGCTACTTGGGAGGCTGAAGTAGGAGAATCGCTTAAGCCCAGGAGTTGGAGGTTGCTGTGAGTAGTGTGATGCCACGGCACTCTAAGAGGGCAACAACTTGAGGCTCTGGGTCAAAAAACAAACAAACAAACAAACAAACCCTAGCTGTTGTGGTGAGTGCCTATAATTCCAGCTATTCAGGAGGCTCGGGCAAGAAAATTGGTCAAGCCCAGTAGTTTAAGGTTGCTGTGAGCTATGATGCTATGGCACTCTACCCAGAGTGATAGAGTGAGACTCTATCTCAAAAAACAAAAACAAAACAACATATATATAGAACATATGTGATCCCATATGTTCCTTTGTAGGCAATCCCTTCATCTCACTCTGATCATTTTTTTCTTTTTAATTTTGTCTTTTCCAGAGTTCATATAAATGGAACCATAGAGTATGTCATCTTTTTTTTCTTTTTCTTTTTTTTTGAGACAGATCCTCAAACTGTCACCCTAGGTAGAGTGCCATGGCATCACAGTTCACAACAACCACCAACTCCTGGGCTCAAATTCTCCTGCCTCCGCCTCCCAAGTAGCTGGGACTACAGGCACCCACAATAACACCCGGCTATTTTTTGTTTGCAGCCGTCGTTGTTTGGCGGGCCTGGGCTGGATTCGAACCCGCCAGCTCAGATGTATGTGGCTGGCGCCTTAGCCGCTTGAGCCACAGGTGCCTGGTTTCATTTCTTTGAGTGAAATATCTAGGTAGTTGGATTGCTGGGTCATGTGTATGTTTATCTTTATAAGAAACTGCAAGACTATTTTCCAAAGTGTGCTGTTTGACAAGTCTCATTTCTCAGAAATATAACAATGTCCCCTCACTTTAAAACAAGAAGCAAACTGAGATGTACTTAAAGTGAAAAGGGCAGTTAAAATAGATCAACTTAATCTCTGTCTCAACAGGGATATGTTTTACAAACAGTAGCCACTAAAATAAGAAAGCTGCAAAATATGACACAGGAGTTGTTTTTGGTGAGCTAGGGAAAGGGAACAAAATTGAGGAAGGAAACAAGAGAAACTTCAATTCTATTGTTTTTTTTTTTTTTTTTTTTTTTAGTTTTTGGCCGGGGCTGGGTTTGAACCCACCACCTCTGGTATATGGGGCCAGCGCCCTACTCCTTTGAGCCATATGCACTGCCCTTATTATTGTATAGTTTTTATATTAACCCCCCCCCAAATAAAAGTCAAAACAAACCTCCAATGAATATATAACACCAGAACATGCTACAAAGCAAAAATAAAATGTGAAGATGTACTAATTACGCTTGATGAGTACTTATTTTCTGATGGGGTACCTGTTTGGACGGTGTGTTATTGGTAGCAGATGGGTACTTGATATGCTGCAGTTTCTGGAAGGCTGCCTGATACTGCTCTGGGGTGTCAAGGCTGAAGACACTCTTCCACACTGTGGTCACCCTCTCCACGAAGGGCCCTTCAGTGCCTGCAGTCCAAGAGTGATAAGAAGAGGAGGAGCTTTTGCCCTCTGAAAGCTGCTTTTCCTCCAGATGTCTGGACAGTAGCTCAAGAAGGCAAAACACCAGTCTCTGGCCCTGGATCCCAACAACAAAGAAGAGGAACTGTTAGACAGGAAAAGTGCTGTCTAGAGAACAGTTCTTCAATGTACTCATCTTTGCTTCTGTAGCAACCAAACCCTTAAATTGCTTGCCCAATTTAAAACATCTGATGGGGGACAAGCAGGGCGATCTAGAAACATTTTCTTCTTCTTCTTTTTTTTTTTTTTAACATGGTTCTTTTATTTTTAAAAAGAAAAACTCAGAAGCATCAGATTTGTATAAAGGAGGGTATGCTAGAGAGTGGTCAGTTTTGCTTTATGACTTATGAAGAAAAATGTGTGACCCTACGTATATGTACACACCATACATATATATATCCCGAACCAGCAATAGGACTGTTTATAATCCAAGTAAATACTATTTTTTCTTAAAA
Organism: Loris lydekkerianus; assembly: GCA_963574355.1. Classification (NCBI taxonomy): domain Eukaryota; kingdom Metazoa; phylum Chordata; class Mammalia; order Primates; family Lorisidae; genus Loris; species Loris lydekkerianus. The sequence continues at coordinate 55,912 of CAUYPK010079167.1, read as the reverse complement.
AAAAAAAAAAAAATAGTAAAAGAAAAAAAAGAAAGCAGAATGCACCTTGTGACCACAAGTCCTCAACTCAAAACTAAGCTTAGGAAGAACAGAGAACAGAGTTGTCTAGACGTGGAGGCCCTGACTCACCTCTTTCTCTTCTTGCCACTTTTTTCTTTTCCAATTTAAAATAAATAAGCACTCATTATTTGTATATAACAGGGCAGATAAGAATAAAGTCTTTCCATTCTTTAAAACTCTTTGGCTCAGAGAATTCCTGTTACCATTGGCCTCCAATGGGCAGGTAGCAACTTCCTCTTGTGAGCACAGTGCCTGGGGCTTCCCTGAGGTCACCAGCTGTGGGGAGAGAGAGGGATCCCCAAGGGACCCTTTCCCCTTCACTAAGGATACTTCTCAATCTTCTGGGGCCTAGCTCCTTTACTAGGGATCCTTCCTTCCCCTGTGGAACCCTCTCTTTCATCTGAGGGCCTCTCCTTCATGTGGGGACGAGTCTCCTTCTTCTGGGACCTCATCCTCCCTCCAGGCTCCTGATTCCTCCACAGGCTGAAAGTGTGAGCCCAGGCTGTGGACTGCTCCCCTCCAACCCCCTCTCTCCATGCCATATGCACACCACCACCAAATTGTCACAGTTTCCCATCCCTGGCCATCCACAATCACACTGCTCTGAGAGACCTAAGGCTTGGACATTCTCTCCTTTTCCTATGGCCTCCAGGCACCAGGTCTAGACTGCAAGACTATCTCAAAAATCACCAAAACTCCGTTTCATTTCCCTTAGTCAAAAAATTAAGGTAGGGAGGACTAGACCCTGAAGATTCAGAGACATAAAGAGAAACTAAAGAAACAGCTATTGCAATCTGGGCATGAATTCTGGTGGTCTGTCTGTCCAAGGCTGCCCTTGTAGTCTGGTGGCAAAGCCATCCCCTCCCTCCCCACTGGAGGGGAACAAGTGCCAGGGCTGGTTAACAGGAAAGGGGCAAGGGTAAAAAGCTAAATTTCACACCAGAGTCACCCAGAGAGGGGTTCCTCAGGCAGGACAGAGATGCTCTCCCCGTTTGGTGCTCCCGTGGGTGCAGTGTGCACCCCAGCTGGGTTGGGGAGCCAGGCTGCTAGTGGGAGAGGAGCACTCCAGCCCTTCCAGCCCAGGATACCTCTCACACCGGACAGCACCTCCTGCTGCTGGAACCCAACTCAGAGGTTCATTGTGCATGCAGGCTCACAGCGGGGGGTGGGATGCAAGAGTGTAGGTTGACTCTGCCTCCCAGCAGCCTCTGGCTACTTTTGCAGGGCAGGCCAGATGTTGTTGGTCTCAGGGTGGAGCAGCAGGTGGCCCCCACCTGTGCTTCCTCCCTGCAAGTGCAATGACTGGTTCCTCCAGGTTGGGAGGTGGTGAGGAGTGGTGGTACATAAGCGACATATGGGCATGTTTCAGGGAACCCACTAGGATCCCCTTGTGAGCAAAATGGAGGAACTCTTTCTCAACTTGGCTCTACCCTCTAGAACATCCCCAGGCCTTTTGCCCAAGTGACCCTGAAGCTCCAACCGCAACCTTGAATACAGGTTGGCCCTGTCAGTGTTCACGGGTCATATTCATGATTTTAGCCTTCCAATGGTCAGAAGGACTGAATAAGATGATGCATCCTTATGCATATGGTTAGGGTCAGGCTGCCTTATGTGCTCTGCAAGTGTTGGTGGTTAAGTGTAGAGTTTCACACTTCCATTATTATTGAGTCTGTCCCAGAGGAGGACCTGCAGGGAAGTGGGAAGGCCATGTGGGAGATGGCCGGGATGCAGTGACAGAGGGCTTGGTTAAGCCAAGGTGTGTCAGTGGCTGACAAGTGAGAGCCAAGTGGAGCTCACACTGGGAAAGGTGAGAAAACACAAGTTGGCTGGTTGTGCCTTGGCAAGAGAGGAGCAGGTGGGAGGTGCAGTTGAAGGGAACAGCAAAATAGGCCCCTGTTTCTTCCATGGGGTCTAACCCAATTCTAGAGCTGAAAGGACCAGTACAGTGGCCATGAGCCACCTGTGACTGTCCAGCACTGAAAATATCACAAACAAGAGCGCAGATGTTCTTTTAAAATTTCCAAAGTGAAGCCTCAGCCTGAAACTTTTGATAAGGTGTCTTGTGCAATTTCTTTTCTCACAAAGTGTCCCAGCAGCCTCCCTCCTGACCTCCCAGTGCCTACAGGGTCACAGGATACTTTAAAGAGGCAGTGCCAGTCATCTGGGCCCCCAAAAGTGGAGAGAAAGAGCAGTCACCATGGATTCTACCTGGGCAGGGTACTGGAGAGACCTAGAAACATTTTCTTTTCTTTTTTTTCTTTGAGACAGAGCCTCAAGCTGTCGCCCTGGGTAGAGTGCCATGGCATCATAGCTTACAACAACCTCTAACTCCTGGGCTTAAGCGATTCTCCTGCCTCTGCCTCCCAAGTAGCTGGGAATAGAGGTGCCTACCACAATGCCCGGCTATGTTTTGGTTGAAGCCATCATTTTTGTTTGGCAGGCCTGGGCTGGATTCGAACCCACCAGCTCAGGTATATGTGGCTGACGCCTTAGCCACTTGAGCTACAGGCGCTGAGCCAGAAATATTTTCTAAGTGTCTTTTGAAGGAGAATTCTAACCTTGGAGACCAAGAAATCATTTTATTACATAGAACCCCAACTACAGCCCTACCTACTGTAACTTAAACCCCATATAGGCCAGCCACTCCAGGCTTGTGGCCCAGTTTGTGAAAAGATGGGCTGGGCTATATTAGGTTCTCCCTGGTCAAACCTCAGACTCAGGAATACAGAAGAAAAGCATGACAGACATGAGTAGATTCAAGAGCTGTGGCAGGCATGATGGGCCATGTTCAAGTAGAGTTAATAGAGGAAATCAGTTGGTAGCAAAGAGAAAACTGGAAAGCCTTTTATTCTGCCAGATTTTCAGTTGCCCTGAGATTTCTTATGTATACCTATAATAGTACTGTCTCAGTTAAGCTTGAAAGAGTCTCTGGTGCATATAGTATAAACTTACAGGTTTTCTTGCTTTGTTAAGGAGGCTGATTTAGAGAAAAAATAAAATCGTAAATAACCATTCTGAAAAATTTTTGTGGTTGCAGGTAAATTAAAATTGCTCTAGATTTGGTCATTTTATAAATAATATACCCAGTGGCACTATCCTTCAGGGTGTACTACTTTTGTCTCCATTTTTATTTTGCTATTCTCAGAAAGCTTCCTCCCTATGTAGCATTTTCCTGGACTGTGCTAGGGAAAGAAGTTAAACGCTCACATTGCTACCTGACAGTCATATAAAATAGAGCAAATAGGCTGGGCATGGTGGCTCATGCCTGTAATCCTAGTACTCTGGGAGGCCAAGGTGGGTGGATTGCCTGAACTAACGAGTTCCAGACCAGCCTGAGCCAGAGCAAGACCTCATCTCTAAAAATAGCCGGGCGTTGTGTCAGGTGCCTATAGTCCCAGCTACTTGGGAGGCTGAGGGAAGATAATCACTTAAGCCCACGAGTTTGAAGCTGCTGTGAGCTGTGATGCCACAGCACTCTACCAAGGGTGACAAAGTGAGACAATAAAATAAAATAGAGCAAATGGTCACATGTTTTAGAAACTAGGTTACAGAGAACCAATGCTTTAAAAGTCGTCTTAATTTTGATGTCAGAAAAGGCAGTGGTAAGTTACTCATTTAACTAGATGGAAATAATCATTTAAAAAATAAAACATTTCTATCCTCCTCCCCCTTTTAAACTTACAGTTAAGGGGTGGTACAGGCAGAGTGTTATTATGATTTCTGTTAGAGGCCATCTATTCTCTCTCTTCAAGGAAGACACTGTTGATGACATCAATGAAGAAACCGAAGCCAACTCCAGGGCTGGGCTGACTAAAGTCTATTCATAGATGTTTTGTACAAACTGATAAGCAATGGGAATTACTGTGGATGACCACATTATCTCTTACTCTGAACATGGCAACTAACAAGCCAAAGCACTTCAGTGCTTGCTGACACTGAAGTGTCCAGCATGGCCAGGGCTTGCTAGATACTTCTAAGGATAATTGCCAAAGTGGTATAGCTTGTGCGACTATTCATTTGGATTTGACTAAAAAGGATTTGAGAAACTTTTTTCTTAAATACCAGGAGATGAAACAACAGACTGACCTGTAGACTTTCATGCAGCTGCAGGGCTTCCTGGGCTCCCACCCAGTTCCTGGCCAGAAGCAGCTCTTGGGCACATCTGAGAGCCAGAGAAGCAGACAAATCATCCTCTCCTACGACTGCAGCCAACTCTGCAGCTGTTCTGAGTGATGCTGCATCCCCCTTTTTTGCCAAAACTTTGGCTGCATCATAAGCAGAAGTGGCCCCTAAATAGCTATAATACAAAGAAAAACCCCCAAAAGTGTTACAAACAGATCCCCTTATCCCACCCCTCAGACAAGTGAACCATTTCTTTCTGTCCATTTTGCCTCATGTTCCTTCCTGTGGTCCCAGATGCATCACTGCCTCAGGTTGCTTCTATGACTGTCAGACCAGCACAGGGCAGGGTGTGAGAAACAATATTGAACATGTTAAGGACAGAAAGAGCCTCAACGTATGCTGAACTGAACTCAGAGGAGTCATTCTCTCTCACTTCCCTCATTAGATGGCATAAGCCATTGTTAAAAAGGGTGTAATTTCTAAGCCTGCTACTGAACTTTCTCAAACAATTATGGTGATTTATTTAAATAAATCATGAGGTAGAGCTTGATGAGCCTTATAAAGCTAGGTTGAATAAACAGATCTTTTTTTTTATTTTCTAGCCACTTTTCCTCCGTCTACTTTTTTTTTTTTTTGAAAGATAGTTTCACTCTGTTGCTTGGGCTAGATTACAGAGGTACAATCATAGCTCACTGCAACCTTGAACACTTAGGCTCAGGAAATCCTCCTGCTTCAGCCTCTTGAGTAGCTGGGACTGCAGGCCTGAGCCTCTAAGCCTGGCATAAACTTACTACTTTGACCCTTGTCTTACTCTTTCTGGCAGAAGCTCTTCAACGTGTGGATGCACCGTCTCCCTCAGGCTTACCACTTGGCTGCCACAGCATAATGGCCATCTCTTTCTAGGATGGTTCCCCAGCTCAGGTACAAGTCCTTCAGGACTGGATCATCTGGGCGCAGCCGGGCCTTAGCAATTGCAATAGCTTCCCTAAAAGGAAGAAGAGACACTTCAAACAATTTGAAAAAGCTCCTCTGTATAAGGCACCTAGGACCTTAAAACAGACCATAGGAGACTATTTTCTTTTCTTTTCTTTCTTTTTTTTTGAGACAGAGTCTCATTATGTCACCCTTGGTAGAGTGCTGTGGTGGCACAGCTCACAGCAACCTCAAACTCATGGGCTTAAGTGATTCTTTTGCCTCAGCCTCCCAAGTAGCTGGGATTACAGGTGCCTGTCACAATGCCCAGCTATTTTTTGGTTGCAGTTGTCATTGTTGTTTAGCTGGCCCGGGTCAGGTTTGAACCCACCAGCCTCAGTGCATGTGGCTGGCACTGTAACCACTGTGCTAGTGGTGCAGAGCCCAGGGAACTATTTTCTTTCTTTCTTTCTTTTTTTTTTTTTTTTTTGAGACAAGAGTCTCACTTTGTTGTCCTTGGTAGAGTGCTGTGGCGTCACAGCTTACAGCAACCTCAAACTCTTGGGCTTAAGCGATTCTCTTGCCTTAGCCTCCCAAGTAGCTGGGACTACAGGCACCCGCCACAACACCCGGTTATTCCTTTCTTATAGTTGTATTGTTTGGTAGGCCCCAGGCTGGATTTGAACCCGCCAGCTCTGGTGTATGTGGTCAGCGCCTTAGCCGCTGAGCTACAGGTGCTGAGCTAGGACTATTTACTTATGTGTTGCAAATTAAAAACACATGCTGTATTCATTTCTTCACCTGGGTCAGCAGTTCTTAAAAGTGTGGTCTGAGGATTCCTGAGGTTAAAACTATTTTAGTTACAATGGGTTATTTGCCTTTCTTACTATGTTGACATTTGCACTGATTGTGCAAAAGCAATGGTGGGTAAAACTGGCATCTGGGCTAGAATCAAGGTAGGCTCTCATGGCTAAAAAAAAGATAAATGTCCTCAATGAAACAGTAAAAATTACTAATTCTACCAAGTCCCTCAAATCCACCTCACTTTTATATTCCATGTGACAAAATGAGAAGAACACCTTGTGTTCTCTGCTATACCTTGAAGTACAACGGCTGTCTCTGGCAAAAAACATGCATAAACACACGTTCGGCTGAACCAGCTGCTTTTTCATAGAATCTCATTTCTTCTCAACAAAATAATTAGCAGATAAATAACAATTATACAGCCCTGGGTATCTGGCAGACACTTTCTCAAAAACGAACAAAGCCTACCCCTTCATGGAAAACAACAGTTATCTGTTACCAATGATTAAAATTAAGTTTTCTGCCAGGTGTGAGGGCTTTAGTCTGTAATCCTAGTGATCTTGGAGGTTTAAACAACAGGACTACTTGAGCCCAGGAGTTTGAGATTACAGTGGGCTATGATCACGACACTGCACTCCAGAGTGAAACTCCATCTCTATAATGAAAAAAAACCCCCAAAACGTTTAAGCCTTCCAGTGAAAATTAGAATTTTAGGAAACTTGAACCTGACATTTTCAGCTTGAGAGCTTCCCAAAAGTTAGAATTTTCTGATGAGACTGGAGATATTAAGGATTGTAATTTTTTTCCTGACATTTTACAATGAAATGTGTTACCAATTTGGAAGATCTGTATAACTCAGTGAATAAATATTTTCCAAGTGACATACAACTTCTGAGTTGCAACCAACGTAAAATTGTAGACCAAAACAATCTAGAGAAAGATATATATATATATATATATTTTTTTTTTTTAAGACAAGAGTCTCACTCTGATGCCTAGGCTAGAGCAACTAAAGTGGCATCAGCTCTTTGCAATCTTCTGGGTTCATGTGATCATCCTGCCTCAGTCTCCCAAGTAGCTGAGACTACAAGGAGCCCTCCATGATGCTTGGCTAATTTTATTTTCAGTAAAGACAGGGTCTCACTCTTGCTCAGGCTGGTACTGAACTACTGAATGTACATGATCCTCACAGAGTGCTAGGATTATAGGCAAAAGCCACTGTGCCCGGCCAAGACAGCAATATTTAAAAAGGATTCTGGGACTTCCACTTCCAGCCATGATGGAGTAACTGGGACCAGAACTACCCGCCTCCCACAAACTACAAAGCTGGACAAAATACAAATAAAACAACTGATTTCAGGCGCTGGATAATAGACAGTGAAACATCATCCCTACAAGAAGGGAAAAACACACAATGTGGGCCTTATCATGACACTGACTTTCTGCCTAAGGCCATTTTCCTAAGGGGAATCCTAGCAGAACTTCAGGAGTCCCACTAACTTGTAGAGAAGAAATACCTCAAATTTGAGGGGCAGGATATAAGGAAGGAAGAAACTATCCAGAGAAAGAACTCCGAAACTCTGCTTGGAATTCCACTGAGTCCTTGGCTAAACACAAAGCCCTGTATGTGTAGGAAACTCTTTAAACAAAGAATGATTAGGAACTGTAACCTGATTAATTTCCAGGGCATACTCAGGGCCTGGAAACACCTGTGTTTTGACATGTTGAATACCAAGGCATTTAATTAAAACATCAGTAGGTAGGAGGGCCAAACTAATTCTAGAACACGAATTCTGAGCTTGCCCTAACAAACCTTAAAAAGAAGCCATGAAAAGATCAAGGTGATCCACAAATAACTTTACTACTTCCCAAAACAAAGTTCAACATTCTTTTAAGGACGATGACAAAACCAAAACAACACTGACAAAAAGAAAATCTCACCAGAACATATCATATCAAATTGCTAAAAATCATTAATGGACAAGTTCATAAACAGCCAAAGAAAAAATACCAAGTCCCTACATAACAAAAATAAAAAATAAACATAGTAGTCAAGGCAAAAAATGCAAGTCAAGAGATCAAAATGGCATCTCTGAAGCACTGAAAGATTAAAACTTCTCATCTAGAATTCCATATATACTAAAAAGATTTTTTTTTTTTTTTGAGACAGAGCCTCAAGCTGTCGCCCTGGGTAGAGTGCCGTACCATCACAGCTCACAGCAACCTCCAACTCCTGGGCTCAAGTGATTCTCCTGCCTCCACCTCCCAATTAGCTGGGGCTACAGGCACCTGCCACAACACCCGGCTATTTTTGGTTGTAGCTATCATTGTTGTTTGGCGGGTCCGGGCTGGATTCGAACCCGCCAGCTCAGGTGTATGTGGCTGATGCCTTAGCTGCTTGAGCCACAGGCGCCGAGCCCTAAAAAGATTTTTTAAAATGAAAGTGAAATTACATACTTTTATAGACAAATAAAAATTGCAGGAATTTGTCACCAGTAGAATACACTCTAAAAATAAGCTGAAGTTCTTCAGGTGAAGGAATTAATATCAACTGGAAATTTGAACTTACATTAAAGAGTGAAAAGTGCTGAAATAAGACTGAGGATTAAAAATAAAAATATTTATAAATCATTGAGCAAAACTACTATTGTGAGGTTATAACATGTATCAAAATCAAAAATATGACAACAATAGCAGAAAGGAAAGAAACTATTATATACAAGAAGTGGTACAGTATCATTTGAAAGGAAAATGATAAATTAAAAATGCTCAGTTGGTTAAAAAAAAGCAGAAAAAAAAAGAATGAATAACAAATGTGACAAACAGAAATCAAATAGCAAAATGGTAGTTTTAAATCAACCACATCAACATTTATATTAAACATAAATAGTCCAATTTATTTATTTATTTATTTATTTTTCTTTGAGACAGAGTCTCACTATGTCGCCCTGGGTAGAGTGCCACGGCATCACAGCTCACAGCTACCTCCAACTCTTGGTCTCAAGTGATCCTCTTGCCTTAGCCTCCCAAGTAGCTGGGACCACAGGCACCCACAATGCTCAGTTGTTTTGCTCAAGCTGGTCCGGAACTCCTGAGCTCAAGCAATCCACCTGCCTTGGCCTCCCAGAGTGCTAAGATTACAGGTGTGTGTAACTGTACCTGGCTAGAGTGTTATATATTTCTTTAAAAAAATAAGCCAAGTACATGGAAAATTTTGGGGTAGTGGGCAAGATTCTGCTCCCTTTCATAGGTGGGGATTAAAAAGGGAATTCCTTTTGTCAGTATTTACTAAGCTTTTCATTTGTTTTATGCTGTTTCCTCTATTTGTGTTACTTCAACAAAAGTTTAGATTATTTCCACATTACCATACAGACCTGTAAAAATGGTTTGATTTAAGCAGCTCCACAGCTTCATACACTTTGTGGATAGAAAGTAGGTGAGAAGCAGCCTTGACATACTGATCTTGAAAACATAGCTGTTTGGCAAAAGCTTCCACTGCCCACATCCATACATGGTAGCCAGCTGAAAAAATGAAAGATGGTAGTTAAAAAAAAAAAAAAAAAAGATTTAAGAAAAATAGCAGGTATATTTGGGTTGAAAAATGCCTTGTTTTCTTAGTCAATGCATTAAGTAGAACACTTTGATACGAATTCAGCTGCCATTAATGATCATCTGTTTCATCTACCTCTCCCTTGACATCTGAATTCTGAAATGTAAATCATTTCTTTGATTATTTCATACATACAAAATAGTACAAAACTCCAAAGATACAAAAGGGAAGGCAAGTCCACAATAGTGGTTACTATTCTTGTCAGGTGGAGACAGTAACTACCTCAATACCATTTCTTTTGAAACCTTTAGAAATACTCTATGAATATACAACCATATAAATGTGTATACACAAATGAGTATCTGAGAATGAGAATATTTATTCTATTGTACATCTATATTTTAATTCTTTTAACTTACTATACTTTGGAGCTCTAATACATGTCAGAATGCACAGAACTGCCTTATTCTTTTGGTATCTGTAGGGGTTTCTACTAGGTGAGTGTACACAATTTAACCAACCTCTTACTGATGAACATAGAGATTCTTGCAATCTTTTGCTATTACAAATTCTGCTACGGTGAAAGTTCATGTATATTTATCATTTGGCATGTGTAAGCATAATTACATAAATTTGGACAATTAGAATTTGTGAGCCAAAGGTTACATGCATTTTTTTTTTTTTTTTTTTTAAGAGTTGGGTCTTGCTATGTTGCCTAGGTTGGAATTTAGTGGCCATTCATATTAGTAGCACACAGTATATAAGCATAAGCTATAGCCTTGAACTCCTGGCTTGAGTGATCCTCCCATCTAAGCCTCTGGAGTAGCTGAGACTATAGATGTGTGCCACTGCATTTAAAACTTAACAGATGGGGCTGGGCGACTGTTGCTCAGTGCTTAAGGTGCTGACCACATGCTCTGGGGCTGGTGGGTTTGAACCCGGTCTGGGCCTGCTAAACAAACAAACAAAAAAATAGCCGGGTGTTGTGGTGGGCACCTGTAGTTCCAGCTACTTGGGTGGCTGAGGCAAGAGAATTGCTTGAGCCCAAGAGTTTGAGGTTGCTGTGAGATGTGACATCAGAGCACCCTACTGAGGATGATAAAGTGAGACTCTGCCTTAATAGAAAAAAACAAACAAAACTTATCAGATAGTTTTGCCAAATTGTTCAATTTTAGCCAAATTGTTCTTCAAGAAGCTCTTGCAATTAATCTTTTGCTATGATAGCATGTCAGTCTGCCTTTTTTTAGGTGTTGGGTTGATTTATTCGTTAGTCACTGCAAACAGAATCAGCTTTAAATCTAACTATATTTGTAAATGATTTCAGTCTTAAGACTGGTACTTCTAACAGCCATCTGTAGTGGATATATCCTAGAGGTGATAGAGCTTTTGTTGGAAAAAACATACCCACAGGTGCCATAGCCACAAGATTGTCTGTCAGCTCCCCTCTTTCTGCTGCAGTCTGGAGAACACCTTTTAGATCTCCTTTCCAAAGCATGAGCTGGTGAAATAACTCAGGGTGGCCATTTTCCAAGTGACCTTTTCCTGTTTGAAAGAGAGAGAATGCTTAGAAAATGTTTCAGAAACATCTGTCTCCACTGACCTCTAGAAAAAGGTCAGATAAAAGAGAAGAATAAACTCTAAAATGTGCAGTCACTCACAGATGGGTGTGAGTCACCTACTAGAGTGATTATAATGGGGTCTGATGGCCACTTGGCCACTTGTCCACCTACCCACCTTCACTTGCACTAAGACTGAAGAGTATACACTCAGGATCCTATGATGATGCAAAAGGGTGTATAAGAATATGTAAGTCAAAGAGCTCAAAGCCCAGTTAGTTGACATATAAAACTAGCCATTATAGTACCAAAGGCTAGCAGCCATAAAAGAGGGGCATACAATATGTTAGGAAAATATAAAGATGAATGCAATTATGTTAATTGGATTTGCCTCACCTTCAATCTCAATCATTCTGTACAGGGTAGCCCTATCTGTGAAAAGCCCCAGGTGAAATCTTTCCTCAAGATCAGCAGACACATCCTCATTTAGCTCTGTTAATTTAAAAAGACAAAGAAAGAAAAAACAAACAAACAAACAAACAAACAGATAAAGTCATTACTGTTACAATATAGTTATTGTACTGTTTTCTGTACAATAACTTCTGAACATATGTCTAGAACACCTACTTCAGATACCGGGAAAATCAGAGCTCTGTACCCTCATTTACTCACCCCTGCAGTTAGAAAGGCAACAAAGTATTAGAACACTTAAGACTTTAAACAGTTATACCAATGTGGGAAGGTCAGGGACCCCCACATCCTCACCTTGCCCCAATGGTTTGCAACTGTTAAGCTCAGCACTAAATTGAATAAGACAATTTAGTTTATGGTGTGCTCAAAGAAGATTGGGGAGAAAAAAGAAAATGTTACAAACCAACCCCAAATTTCTAAATATTTAAATGCTGCAACAAACAAACAAAACATTAATAAGTAAAACACTGTCCTTTGTCAGGAACAGTTGCTCATGCCTGTAATCCTAGTACTCTGGGAGGCCAAGGCAGGTGGATAACCTGAGCCCAGAAAGTCGAGACCGGCCTGAGCCAAAAGTGAGATTCCCCTTCTCTAAAAATAGCCAGGAGTTGTGGCAGGCACCTTGGGGGCGGCTGAGGCAAGAGGATGGCTTGAACCCAAGAGCTTGAGGTTGCTATGAGCTATGACGCACAGCACTCCACACAGGGCAACAAAGTGAGAACTGTCTCAAAAAAAAAAAAAATAAATAAATAAAACAACCTTATTATTTGCTGGGACATACTACAGGAGGATTCAATACCCAGTTTCTGCTTTTAAAAAGTTAATTGAGTAATTTTTCAATAAGGTAAGTAATGTTCACCTGTGTAAGTTATAGAACGTCTCTGCAAAGCTCCAAAAAGAAGGTTTTATGTATAATAAAAGCATAAAATGTCTCTGGTGAGGCACAAGAAACTGATAATAGTTTATGTAATATATACAATATAGTACAAAATTCAAAAGATACCAGGAATGGAAATGTAGGACAGCGGTCACCCTTGTTGGGGTGCCCACCACAACGCCCAGCTATTTTTTTGTTGCAGTTTGGCCGGGGCTGGGCTTGAACCTACCACCCTTGTTATACTGGACCAGCACCCTATGCACTGAGCCACAGGGGTGTCCTGAACCCAAGAGTTTGAGGTTGTTATGATGCTATGATGCCACGGCACTCTACTGAGGGTGATAAAGTAAGATGCTGTCTCAAAAAAAAAAAAGTTTGACACTTTTGTTGCTCATCCATTCAAAAACACGTAAATGCGCTTCCCAGAAGGCCATGGAAATATGTTTTTATACCTTTGGAATGTTTTGCAGTTGCTAGTACCAAACAGTCCTGATGAAGCTCCTCTTTGGACCTGTGGTCCAGGCTTGTACTCAGTGGAAGCATGGAACGAGCTTTTCTCTTCTTGATTAAGGTTTCTGTAATGTAAAGAAAAGTACAGACCATCAGGAGAGCTGATCAGAAACACCAAAAGGAATGCCTACTGTGTAAATGTAAATTACTAGAGAGATTTTACTGGGCACAGAAAGTTCCTACTTCTGTACAAAAGCCCCTTTCAAAATAAATTAGCTCGGGGCAATGTTCACAAGAGACACAAAAATGCCCTTGCTAACATTCCTGATGCAATATGACCCCGACTACAAAACATTTCAATCAAGCGCTACAAAAATGCTCAAAAGCATGACCCCAAATTGAAACATAATCAAAACACCTACAAATATTTAACACCTAAAAAAGCATCCCAAATAACAACTATCTCACTTTGAGTTTTCATCTGCATATAATATTTTAGGATGCTTTAAGAAAACACTGTATTTTGATTACTAGATACCAACCTGTTTTCTCTTTAGGTGGCTCCTTTTTCACTAAAGTGACTTTGTTATTAATGGTGACTTTTGACTTTTCAAAGCCTGAAGAAACTGGAGTGGAGGTAACTGGTTCTCTAGAAACTATATTGTGGGGGAAAAAGAAAGGAAAAAAGTTTGGGATAAAAAATATGTAAAATCTATTAAATAGTTCTTTTTAAAAATTAAGAACTATTCCAGGCTTAGCAATACAATCTTATCTATTACCAAAACATATGAGATAAAAATGCATTGGAAAGGGTACACCTCACCTCCCAAACTTGTTGTGTTTTGAGAACCTTTGTTTAGAATTTTGACTATCTAAGGAAAAGTTACAAGCGTTTAGCCTCTTCAACTTTATATCATAAGCCCAGTAGTTCCCCAACTTTTATCAGGTGACTAAGTGTTTTTTTACTTATTTTGGTCACAAAGTACTAATTGGATATTTAATTACACTAACAAGGAATAACTTTATTACTAAGGAATATTAAGTGCATGTGATATGAAGTCACTATTCTCAGCACACGAACTTTTTAAAAAACAAGCTGTTGATACAAGGGGTAAATGACATTTTGTGCAGACATTCTGTGATAGAAAGGCTTCTTTTTTCTCTCTTCTCCACCCCCCCCCTCCTTTTTTTTTTTGTAGAGATAGAGTCTCACTTTATCTCCTCGCCCTCGGTAGAGTGCCCTGGTGTCACATAGCTCACAGCAACCTCCAACTCCTGGGCTTAAGCAATTCTCTTGCCGCAGCCTCCTGAGTAGCTGGGACTGCAAGAGCCTGCCACAATTCCCGGCTATTTTTTGTTGCAGTTTGGCTGGGGCCGGGTTTGAACCCGCCACCCTCGGTATATGGGGCCAGCGCCCTACCCAATGAGCCACAGGTGCTGCCCTTCTCTTCCTTTTTTTAAAAAAGAGATGAGGTCTCACTTTCTTGCCCAGGCTGGACTCAAATTCCTGGGCTCAAGTGATCTCAGTAGCTGGGATTACAGGTGCATATCACCAAATCTGGCTAGAAAGGCTTTTTATTTATTTATTACTTATTTTTGAGACAGAGTCTCAAGCTGTCACCCTGGGTAGAGTGCAGCAGCGTCACGGCTCACAGCAACCTTAAACTCCTGGGCTTAAGCGATTCTCTTGCCTCAGCCTCCCAAGTAGCTGGGACTACAGGTGCCCACCACAACGCCAGGCTATTTTTTTTGGTTGCAGCTGTCATTGTTGTTTTAGCTGGCCGGGGCGGGTCCGAACCTGCCAGCCTCGGTGTATGTTGCCAGCTCCCTACTCACTAAGGTAGGGGCGCCGCCTAGGAAGGCATTTTGTTGAGCGTAAAAGATAAACCCACTAGCCTCATAGCTCTTTATTTACCCAAACTATGGGTCTAACAGCTATCCCTTGGGATGGAGAGGGTCCCAGGTCAAGGATGCCCCTGTACCATATATTTTGGTTATTTTATTTTATTTTATTTTTGAGACAGAGTCTCAAGCTGTTGCCTGGGTAGAGTGGCATGGTGACCTCATGGCAACTTCCAATCCTCTTGCCCCATCTTTTTGGATTTTTAGTAGAGACAGTTGCACTCTGGCTCAGGCTGGTCTCGAACCAATGAACTCAAGCAATACATCCACCTTGGACTCCCAGAGTACTAGGATTATAGGTATGAGCCACCATGAGCAGTCTATTTTGGTCATTTTAATTTTGTCACATCAAAATATTCTGTTTTGGAATTAAGCATGAGTCACTGATTTTATGTGTACTGTCTGAAATTTAATCATTCATGTTAACAGGTTAACAGATATTTAAGGTAAATACAGAGGGCGACAGAAAATGTATATACTTACTTTGAGAAAGGAAAAACTTTTAAAATTGTAATACTTCATATATACCGATAACAAAAAATGAATATGTGTACAAGTCACGCGGAGTATCTACCAAATGTGACTTAAGTATTATAAAATACAGTTTTTTTCCTTTCTTAAAATGTGTATAACCTTTTTTGGCATTCTCTATATATAATAAAGTCACTAAAATTCTACCCAGCAATTTTTTTTTCCTCTTTAGACTAGAAATAGATTATTGGTCATGGAAGGCTGTTTTGTGAGAAATTTGAAAAATGCCATTATAGCTTAGTTGACTAAAGAATCTAATAACCATATACATACATTTTTTCTGTGAGAAGACAGAAAATCAGGAAAAACTTCAGGTAGGAGGGATGAGAACTTGCAAGTTCCCCTAGGAATAAGCTCCTAAGGACAGGAGCTTCTAGGTCAGACATTAGTAAGGGACAGTGGTTTCTTTCAATAAATGTGGCTAACAACATCATGCTGTTAAAGCCTTTTCCTCGGAAGTTTCTTTTTTTCACTGTGATTAAATTAATAAACAGTGACTTTATTTAGTTTTCTATCTATCTATTTATTTATTGTTTCAGGTTAATCTGAAGGTACAAAGAATTAGGTTACATTGTTTGCATTTGTTAGGTAGAGTGCCTCTTATTATTGTGTCCTGCCCCCACGAGGTGTGCCATACACCCTAACCTTGTACCCATTAAGTGGGAGCACACTCATTCCCCTCTCTCCTCTTCTCTCCCAGCTCCCTTGTTCCCCTGCCCCTCACCCTGAATTGATTTGAGTTTTTCTCTTATGTGGGCATGTATTAATTGTCTACTAGCTTCATATTAATATTTAGTACATTGGAGTCTTGCTTTTCCACCCCAGAAATTTCTATGTACACACTATCCTAGCTGCACTGTGTCCTACCCTGCCCAAGGGTAGACAAGGGTTGATTAAAAGATTTTTCTCTACAGAACTTTATTTCTACCTAATCATTTGCTAGAGGCTCTTGAAAACTTCAAACTTGTTTATTTTAGAGACTTAGAAAGCTTTTTCTTATAAGTGCTGTTTTCTGACTAAGAAGTTGAGAAAATAGGCAGGTCGGAGATAGAGACGTTTCACACTGAATGAGGAAGACAGTTTAGTTTCCTGGAAGTGACTATGAAATCCTATAGATAGGGAAGCCTGGGCCCCTGCCACATACCCATGGAAGCGAGGCTACAGGGTAACTCTGGCTCTTGAGCATCCTCCTCCCCGTCCTGGTCTGACACGCCATTCTCCACAGGTCCCAGGTTCTCCACATTGTTCTCTTCTTCATTCCCATCAATCGAATCCAGCTTTACAGGAGCTCGGGAGGTCGGCTTTTTTTTCTTTTTGGGCTTTGGCTTAGGTTGAGAGTGTCGTTTCTTCTCTAATTCAATACTTTTTTTGCCTATAGTAATCACAATAAAAAGGGTAGACTAAAATATACATTTTATTTATTTTTTTGAGATAGAGTCTCACTATGTCGCTCTTGGTAGAGTGCTGTGTTGTCACAGCTCACAGCAACCTCAAACTCTTGGGCTTAAGTGATTCTCTTGTCTTAGCCTCCCAAGTAGCTGGGACTACAGGTGCCCACCACAATGCCTGGATATATATATATTTTTTATTTTTTTGTTGCAGTTGTCATTGTTACTTTAGCTGGCCTGGGCCAGGTTCGAACCCACCAGTCTTGGTATGTGCTGTAACCACTGTTCTATGGGCGCCGAGCCTAAAATGTACATTTTTGGTTAACAGCATTGTAGGTGGTAATGTCCACTACCTCATTACTATTTGTTTTGGGGACAGGGTCTCACTATGTTGCCCAGGCTGGACTCCTTCTGGCCACTTGTGATCCTTCAGCCTCAGCCTCCAGGGGCTCTGGGACTACAGGTACTCACCACAGTGCCCAGGTTTTACTTTTCATTTTAATAGCATTCTTACCCCTTGCCTTCCTTTTCAATGAATTATTAGAGTTACTATCAAGAGTGTTAACCAATTTCTTTCTGAATTTCATTAAACCATAAATATGATCCCAATTACTCCTAAATAATTTACTGGGTATTTTATGAACAAGGACATTCTACAACATCCCCACAGTACAAACACTGAAATCAGGAAATGAACACCGGTACATTATTATTGCCTCTACGTATTCCATTCAGTTTCTGCCATTTGTACCCAGATGTCTTTTACAACAAAAGAAATCAATCGAAGATCACACGTTGCATTTGGTTGTCCCACCTCTCTGGTTCTCTTCAGCTTGAAACAGTTGCTTGGTTTTCCCTTGACTTTTATGACTTGAAACTTGTGGAGATTATAGTTATTTTGTCAAATTTCCCTCGATCTGCATCTACTTGATATTTTTCATTAGATTTAGGTTATATATCTTCAGCTGGAATACACAAAAGTCATGCTGTATTCTTCTCAGGGAAATCTATGAGGAACACCTA
The DNA here is from genome assembly GCA_963574355.1 of Loris lydekkerianus. Lineage (NCBI taxonomy): Eukaryota > Metazoa > Chordata > Mammalia > Primates > Lorisidae > Loris > Loris lydekkerianus. The sequence continues at coordinate 38,266 of CAUYPK010079167.1, read as the reverse complement.
ATTTTTATTTGTCCCATTATTTGGTTTATTTCAATCATTTGATTAAAGGAATGTCTTGTAGGTTACCTCCTAAAAAGAATTTTCCCTATTTAATTACTAAGTATTTACATCTACTAGTTTTAGTAACCACTGTTTTTCATAATTAAAAGTTATTACTATGATGCCTCACTCTACATTCATGAGTGAGCTTTGTATTATAAGGAACAGTCTATGGTTCTCCCCATTTATTTAGGCATTTGTTTATTTATGTTACTATGGACTTATGGATTCTTAATTTATGTCATGATCTATTTACTTTTTTAATGTTTTTATTTTTTGCCCTTTTCCCCCCTTTTTTTGAGACAGAGTTTCATTTTGTCACCCTCAGTAGAGTGCCGTAGCGTCATAGCTCACAGCAACCTCAAATTCTTGGGCTCTAGCGATTGTCTTGCCTCAGCCTCCCAAGTACCTGGGACTACAGGCCCCTGATATAACACCTGGCTATTTTTAGAGATAGGGTCTTGCTCTTGCTCAGGCTGGCCTCAAACTCTTGAGTTCAAACTATCTATCTACCCTAGCCTCCCAGAGTGTTAGGATTACAGGCATGAACCATTACGCTCAGCTGCTTTTTTGCTTAGACCAGCTCTGTCACCTGGGCTAGAGTACCATGGCCTCACCATAGCGCACAGCAACCTCTAACTCTGGGTTCAAGCAATCCTCCTGAGTAGCTTGGACTATAGGTGCCTACTACCATGCCCAGCTAAAATCTTCTGCTTACTTTTTAATCACCTTTATTTAGGTGTTAATACAATAAGATATACCTACTTTTTAATACTTTGGTGAGTTTTGAGGAATGTACACAGTTATGTAACCCATCACCACCATAAACAAGATATAAAATCTTTCCATTACATGGCTTGGCCACCCCTAGCTCAGTAGTTAGGGCGCTGGCCACATACACTGGGGCTGATGGGTTCGAACCTGGTCCAGGCCTGACAAACAATGACAACTACAACAAAAAAATTGCTGGGCGTTGTGGTGGGCACCTATAGTCCTGGCTACTTGGGATGCTGAGGCAAGAGAATCGCTTAAGTCCAAGAATTTGAGGTCGCTGTGAGCTCTGACGCCATGGCACTCTACCAATGGTAATATGGTGAGACAAGAGTCTCACTATAAAAAACAAAACAAAAAAAACCTTTCCATTACTTTGAAAAAGTTCTCTCATGCAGTAAGATGGAGTTCTCTCTTTGTAGTAAGATACACTCCCCTCCCCGAACCCTAATCACTGATCCACTATCATTATGGTTTAGCTTTGTCTGTTATAGAATTTCACATACACAGAATTATACAGTACATAGTCTTTTTTTGTCTGGCTTCTTTTGCTTGGCATGATGTGTTTTTGTGATGCACCTATTTTCTTGTGTTTAACACTAGTTACTTATTTTTTTTTGAGACAAGAGTGTCACTATGTTGCCCTTGGTAGAGAGCCATGGCATCACAGTTCACAGCAACCTTAAACTCTTGGGCTTAAGCAATTCTCCTGCCTCAGCCTCCCAAGTAGCTGGGACTACAGGCACCTACCACAACGCCTGACTATTTTTTTGGCTGTAGTTGTCATTGTTGTTTGGCAGGCATGGGCTGGATTTGAATGTGCCAGCTCCAGTGTATGTGGCTGGTGCCCTACTCACTGAGGTGAACCGAGTTATTAACTTTCTTTTTATTGTTGAATAAAATTCAACTGTAAGGATACACCAGGATTTATTCATTTATCTGCTTAAAACAGTTGGTGATGATCACAGATAAAGCTATTATGAACATTCTTTTATAAGTCTTTATGTAGACATACTATTTCATTTCTTTAGGGGTAAATTTCTACCTGTTTAATATGTATATTCCATCTCGTTTTCCATTCTAGTAGATTGTGGAGGGTGAGCAAGCCTGGAACCAGTTAATCTTTCTTAGGCAGAAATGGAATTTTCCTCTTATTTATTTTCAAATTGAAATTGTCCCAGATTTGGTCAGTAGAAGCTTGTTTAAGCTTGCTTCTTTGTCTTTTTGATCTATGTCCTTAATTCTTTTGAGTACTTCCTTCCTTTCTGACATAAGATAATGTTTCAGGAAAAACACCATTTTGTATTTTCCCTGTCCCAACCTAGAATCAGTTAGTTCTCTAAGAAGCCATCAACCCTCTTAATGGAGCATGATATTTAGAAACTATGATGTGGGACGAAGGTGTGCTCTTTAATATTAATACTTGAGTGGTGTTGCCCACGGGCCCCTGATGGTTGTCTTCCTTGCTTATGCTCCAGATCCCTGCCATACTGCCACTACTGCCCCCACTGTCTTGCTTGCTCAACCCTGACCAACTCAGTTTTTAAGGATGGAAGAAAAGGAATTAGGCAATCATTTTATTGGGTCTAGATTGTGACTAACCTTGAGGAGGCCGGGAATGATCTTGCATGGAAGTGAGCCATTTGTACACACAGAAGTCATCTGCCCCTGAGTAGATGCAGTCTGGATCTAACGGGGACCAAACCACACAAAGTAGTCGACCTCGATGTCCTCGGAAATTGCACAGGGGTTCTTCCTGCACAGTATCCCACACCTAAACCCAAAAGTCACATGACAGAGTAAATAATTTCTGTAATTTTATTATTTGGGGGGCATAATTTTCTGATCTCCCCCCCCCCCCAGTTTTTGGCCAAGGCCAGGTTTGAACCCACCACCTCCTATTATGGGTCTGGCGCCTTACTCCTTTGAGCCACAGGTGTTGCCCAAAATTTTCTGATTTTTAAAATAATCTGTGGACTCTCTGTATTCTCTTGTGATTTGTAATTTTCTCTTAGGAGTTTAATTTCAGAGAGTACTATCTCCTCTGGGAGACTTATGTGTTCTGAGATGTAGATTTCTATAGGGATGATTTTGAAAAAGCTTCTACTGAGACCCTATGAATTTCACGTTTCAAACCAGTACTGTATGTTAATTTTGGGGCTAGAGGTGAAATCATGAAGAAAATATCCCACATCAAATACAAAAGATGGGGTTCTAATTTCTCACAGGTGATTCTTTTGTCCCTAAGTCAAAAGGCCATCTTCCTTGTTGTTTCTTAAATTACTCTGATCTCAATTTTACAGAAGGTAGCCCTTCATGGCTCCTAGCTTTGTGCAGGCAACTTAATTACGATTAAACACTGAGATAGACATCCATCATGGATGTTAGATCCCTAGCTCCTGAGGTCTATTTTAGTTCCGTTATCTATAACTCCTACCTCATGGATCAGGCTTGGTGTTTCATCTTTATTTTTTAGAACAAGAAGATTTCTGATGTACCAATTTGTTATTAAATATTGTTTTTGTGGGCTAGGTGTAGTGGCTCATGCCTATAATCTGAGCACTCAGAAAGGCGGAGGCAGGTGGATCACTAGAGCTCAGGAGTTTGCGAACAGCCTGAGCAAGAGTGAGACATCGTCTCTAATAAAAAAAGAAAAACCTAGCCAGGCATTGTGGCAGGCACCTGTTGTCCCAGCTACTCGGGAGGCTGAGGCAAGAGAATCGCCTAAGCCCAGGAGTTGGAGGTTGCTGTGAGCTGTGTGACGCCACAGCACTCTACTGTGGGTGATAAAGTGAAATTCTGTCTCTACAAAAAAAAAAGAAAAGCCACGCAGGTATCACAGTGGGCAGCTGTAGTCCCAGCTACATGGGATGCTGAGGTAAGATGATCAATTGAGCCTAAGAGTTTGAGGTTGCTATGAGCTATGATGACCTTACAGCACTCCACCAGGGTGATAAGAGTTAAGACTCTGCCCCCCCCCAAAAAAAAGAAAGAAAAGAAAAGAAAAAAAAAAAGAACATGGGCTTTGGACTCTGCAGCTTCTGATTTGAGTCTCGTCTCTGTGATTTGTTATAAATATTTCTGTGAGTACTTCTTACATCATTTTAGTCCACTATACTGATAATGAGTCAGAATGAAATCTGTCAAAATGTTAGAATTTAGATAGTTCTTATCAATATTTTCCCTTTCATCTAAGCAAAAAAAAATCTAGTCTTAGCCTGTTAAGGACCCGAAAAGTAGAATAAAACTAAAAATGCCTTTTTTTTTTTTTTTGGCTGGGGATAGGTTTCAACCCGCCACCTCCGGCATATGGGGCCGGTGCCCTACTCCTTTGAGCCACAGGCGCTGCCCTAAAAATGCTTTCTAAAGCCTAGAAATTTTCTTTCTGCAGAAGATCTGGGGGAAAGAAAACAAAAGTGTGTGTTTTGTTACAGTGTGTCCACAACTATAACAAAAGAGAAAAGAATTTAAGTTAGAGGGCATAGTAAAGGACACACAGGGTTACGGGGACAATAGTACCTGGGCTGTACCATCATAGGAAGCAGATACCAGTCTTCCATCATGATGTGGGCTCCAAGCCAGACTGGTAATCTTGCCTGTGTGCCCTGAGAGAGTTCGGTAGGGCTCTGTAATGGTCACTGGAGACTCAGGACTGCTTTCTAAAAGGCAAAGGAAAGATGTCACTCCCATTAATGACAACAAAAAAATCAAACAAAAGTACATACAGGAAGGACATAAAAGTATACTTTCTATTATTCTTAAAACTTTCCTCTAAGTCTGAATTATTTTAAAATAAGACAGTAAAAATAAACTGATCCTAGCAGTTTTCTACCTTTTTCTACTATTTAGTACATGTGAAATAAAATGAATGATTTAGAATCCCAGTAACAATCATAAGGACCAGGATCAGCTTTCTAACACATGCTCATTAGTTACACACTGCCTATTTTATTTATTTATTTATTTATTTATTTATTTATTTATTTATTGATTGATTGATTGATTGATTGATTGAGACAGAGTCTTCCTCTGTCTCAGGCTAGAATGCAAAGCCATCTGCCCAATGTACAGCAACCTCAAACTCCTGGGCTCAAACAGCCTTTGAGGAGCTGGGACTACAGGTGCCTACCATAATACCAGCTAATTTTTATTTTCAGTAGAGATGGGGTCTTGGTATTGCTCAGGCTGGTCTGGAACTCCTCAGCTCAAGGGATCCTCCTGCATTGGCCTCCCAGAGTGCTAAGATTAAAGGCGTAAGCCATTATGCATGGTCAGCCTATCATTTGTTACTGGAAAAATATACATATATCTATACTTTGAAAAAAAAATTTTTTTTGAGACAGTATCACTCTGCTGCTCTTAGTAGAGTGTTGTGACATCATAGCTCACAGCAAATGCAGATTCTTGGGCTCAAGTGATCCTCTTGCCTCAGCCTCCAGAGTAGCTAAAAATTATAGGCATCAGCCATAATGCCAGGCTAGTTTTTCCATTTTTCTTTTTATTGTTAATTCATAGCTGTGTACATTAGTGCAAACGCCTGTCCCCATTCTAAGATGCACTGTAGATGTGGCCCCACCCATTACCCTCCCTGCACCAAAACCTCCCTCCTCCCTTGGCCCTTTCCCCAGTTTTTCCATTTTTCCATATTGCTTTACACTCAGGAGACCTATTATTAGAACCAAAACATTTTTGTTATAAATATGATTCTCAGAAAACCACTGAAAGTTAGTTATAAAGAAATTTAAAATGTCAACTATTTCACTACAGCCAAGACTACTCTTGCAGTACTCTGAAATAGTGTATGTCAGATTATAATTCACTCATATTAGGGGAAAAAGTAATCTCATTTTTGTGTTAAAAAAGGGCTCTTTTTACCATCTACTATGGCTCGGCGCATGTGGCTCAGCAGCTAAGGCGTCAGCCACATATACCTGAGCTGGCAGGTTTGAACCCAGCCTGGGCCCGTCAAACAACAATGACGGCTGCAACCAAAAAATAGCCGGGCGTTGTGGTGGGCGCCTGTACTTCCAGTTACTTGGGAGGCGGAGGCAGGAGAATCTCTTGAGCTCAGGAGTTGGAGGTTGTTGTGAGCTGTAATACCACAGCTGTCTATCCAGGGCGACAGCTTGAGGCTCTGTCTTAAAACAAAACAAAACAAAACAAAACCCCCTACTATGGTTCTCCTAAGTGCTGAAGAGGGCTCTAAGAAGTTTAAGATTCTTTTAGGAATAAGTCCACATACATATTAAATAAAGTTAACCTATCAGGTAGGGAATAACATTTGCTGGAATACACGCAGACTCTGTGCTTAAAGAATAGTGTCAGCTTGAATCTAGGCTCTACTATATACTATCTGTGAGACTTTTTTTTTTTTTTTTTTTTGAGACAGAGTCTCACTATATCGCCCTGGGTAGAGTGCTGTGGTGTCACAGCTCACAGTAACCTCAAACTCTTGGGCTTAAGCGATTCTCTTGCCTCAGCCTCCCAAGTAGCTGGGACTACAAGTGCCCGCTACAATACCCACTTATTTTTTGTTGTTGTTGTTGTTGCAGTTGTCATTGTTGTGTAGCTGGCCTGGGCTGGGTTCAAACCTGCTGGCCTGGGTGGCCGGTTTGCTACCCCTGAGCTATGAGTGCTGCCCCTATCTGTGGGACTTAAAGAAGTCAGCTAAGCTCTCTTGGCTGTGATTTAACCATTGGGAAATGATGATGGCTTGAAAGAATCAGATACAATCAAACACTGGAAGGGGGTGTGTGTTATGTGTGTAACACTCAAACACTGCTGTAGAGAATCTAACATGGCACAATCTTTTTGGAGAGCCACTTAGAAATAATTATAAAAAAACTGTACATATTTTTACCTAGCAAATCCAGTTTCAGAAATATTCTTTAAAAAAATGATTCATTTGTCTCAGCGCCTGTGGCTCAAGTGTCTAGGGTGCCAGCCAAATACACTGGAGCTGGTGGGTTTGAATCCAACTCAGGCCTGCCAAACAATGACAGCTACAACCAAAAAAATAGCTGGGCATTGTGGCGGGCACCTGTAGTCCGAGCCATTTGGGAGGCTGAGGCAAGAGAATCGCTTAAGCCCAAGAGTCTGAGGTTGCTGTGAGCTGTGACGCCATAGCACTCTACCGAGGGTGACATAGTGAGATTTTGTCTAAAAAAAAAAGAAATAAAAAAAAAAAGAAACTGACTCATGCACGTTTATGAAAGATATATGTACTATTACTTAAATTATAAAAAATGCTTATAATTTAAATGTTAGTCAACTGCAGAACTGGTAAATTATGGTATACCTATACAATGGAATAAATATATATTTGTTTAGTAATATTTATTTATGTACTAACATAAAGAGATTTCCAAGATATTTTGAGAAAAAAAATTACAAGCAGTAATTTAGTGAGGTAAAGACTGTTCTCTCACATACGTACATAGAAATACAAACTTACATATTAACATATACATGTATGTAGGTTAATAAACACTTTAAATAATCTGGAGAAAAAATGCAACATACAACATTGGTTATTATTGAGAAATGGAATTACACGGAAAACTTCACTTTCTAAGTTAACAATTCTGTCATGTATGAAAGTATTTTTTTTTGACACAGAGTCTCACTTTGTCACCCTTGATAGAGTGCTGTGGCATCACAGCTCACAGCAACCTCCAGCTCTTGGGCTTAGGTGATTCTCTTCCTCAGCCTCCCGAGTAGCTGGGACTTCAGGTGCCTGCCACAATGCTTGGCTATTTCTTGTTGCAGTTTGGCCGTGGCTGGGTTTGAACCTGCCACCCTCAGTATATGGGGCCAGTGCTCTACTCACTGAGCCACAGGCACCGCCTGGATATACTACTTTTGAGAATAAAAAATATAATATTTTTTTAATGCCATAAATAAAGAAAATGGTTAGAATAAAAAGCAGGTAAATACACAATATCATCCCCAGTATGGAAGAAATGAAAGTTACCTATAACAGTCTTCAGGTTGTGCACATAAATGACTGCATTGTTAGAGCCAGAGGCCATCAGATAGCTCAGCTCTGGCTGGCTGCCATGCTCATGATGCCAGCTAATTGCATTCACAAGCTTGTGATGCTGCTGGATAGTGCAGAGCAGTTTCAAGTTGGGAGCTTGAAATATTTCTATTGATCTGGTAAGAAACACACATAAAAAAGACGGATAAATGATCAAATATAGTCTCAGGCAAACAGACATCTTCCTCACTCCATTAGTCAAGGAGAGGTGAGAAGAAATTGGATAATTCTTTCTTTCACTGCAAAGGTTACTCTCTCATAAAGAACCAGGCACAGTACATTATTCTGTCAACAAGTATATTTAACTTTAAAAATTCCCTTTTTTTTGATTTACTTAAATGTTTAATTTTATGTTTAATATGCAGCTGGTTTTAGAATAATTTATTTCCACGTAGACTATATGAAAAGCAAGTGGAAGAAAACATTTGGGAACATGAGAGCTACAGATTAAATTAGGGACATAGATAAATGCTGCAGACCATCAGTAGTTTATCGTTTGTTTAGTCCAAACACATTCAAAATGGAAACTCAAAGAATACTCCACCTGAAACCATTAAACTAGGTTCTACCAGCATATAATGCTTAACACATTACAGCAAAAAAGATGGTAATCCACTGTCTTCTATACCTACTAAAGCCAAGATGGTAAAGTCAATTTGGTTGCAATAGTGTCATAAAGATAGAATATCACCATGAAAAATAAAATAAAATCAGCAAATAACAATAATGGTAGATGAATATTTTTACTCTGTTTCACTGAAAAGGGTGACAAAAAGTTAAAAGTCCACAGTACTGCAGGTGAACGATCACTATGTAAACTTCTCCACATGATGTTTAATGTTTTACTCATGGTGTGTAAAGGCTGACACTAAATGGCTCTTTGCTCTGCTTTTCAATTACACTCAACTTTTGTCATCACTTTTGGTGCCAGAATGGTTTTCATGGGTGGCAGGGCAATATCCCGGATTGGAAAATTTATATACACACACACACACACACATACATATACACATACACAGACATATACATACAACGAAATAGAACAGAGAAAAAATATACTTGGGGGAAAAACAATGACAAGAAAACAACCACTTATTTAAATGTAGTCTGAATAAAGGCTTCAAAATTCCAAAGTAATTTTCTGCTAAGAATTTCAAGTACTATACATGAAAAAGTATAAAACTGTTTGAAACAAACAAAAAAATCTTTAAGCCTCCCCAAAATGGAAACTATGAAAATCCGTGTCCCCCAAATATATGCAATAGTGCAAGACTTTTCCTCAAACATGGAAGACCTCATTTAAGGAAAGGGGAAAGATTTAATTTTACTTATACTGCCCAGCACGTAAAAAATAAAATGTGCATCATTTGCTAGTTTACTAAATAGCAAACAGTTGCATAATTCAGAACCAAATTGCTACCAGGTCAAGTGCATATTTTGTTTATTTTAAGATAGAATGGAGAAGTCAAGTCTTCCATGCTAACAAGCAGCTTTCAGTGGTCATACTTATTTACCCAGCTTCTTGCCTGAAACATCAGAAACTGGTATATACTGATTGCTCCAAGCATAAAATTGGGTAAGCTTTGCCATACTTGTGGTTTATCAGAACTAGCTAAAAAGACAGACAGTAATTCAGCAGCTATAAACTTTGCTCACAAACCTGTTTAAAGATTCATGTAAAAATAAAAGATGTCGTCCCAGACTTAAATTCAGGAGCCACTCGGGTGCTGACATCAGTTCAAGAATTGTGCGAAATGAATGATAGTTCCCTGCCCCCCAAATAGAAAATGTAAACTCTTAAGAGCTGCTGTTCTTTTCTCTGAAAATTGCAGTATCCTCACCTCAGGTTTACATGCCAGTTAAGGAATCTGACTGCTTTTAAAATGTCACTAAAAATGTACGTGAAGTTGATTGACTTTTCCAAGCATTGAAGTGACATGTGTCAATGTTCACGTTCAAGCTAGGAGAAAAGTCAACTAGAGACCTACTCAAATAACTGACTTTCTTCTTCCCCCCTCCCTCCCACAGAGAACACAAAGTTGTTAACTGAAGAACAAGATAAATAACATGCTTAGTCCTTTTTTACTGATTTTAAAGATACTGCAATTTTTATACACTTCAATAATTTTTCAACATTTTGCGGCTGTTTGGCTTTGCAGCACAGCGATTCATACACTGTACTGTACAAAATTACCAGCAGACTGGAATGATGTATTAATAGAAGGCACCATCATGCTTATTACATTACTAGAGAACAAAAATACAGCAAAGACAATTTTCACTGTACACAGCTTAAAAAGAAAGGGAAGAGGGGGAGAAGGAGTGTGTTGAGCAGCCAGCCATCCCTGTTGAAGAAGGGAAAGTAGAAAATCTTAGATAGGGAGCTACTAAATCTGGTCTAATATTCAAGACCAAAGCATTTGAAGTTCTGATTTTTGTTATTTAGTTCGTAAATGGTTTCCTTCTGGAATATACTTGTAGTCTTGTTAAGGTTATGTGTACACATGCTGGTCACAGCAAGCAGATAAAATGCCCTCATTGTTTCACAAACTATTCTCGACTGGAAAAGATGAAAGATTTTTCCCCTGTTGCCTCCTGTTGCAGATGTCATGTTAATGAGTTCAGAGTACCCATTAGTGCATTTTGATGAGTGCATAACAAGTTTCTGTTGGGTATGTATCTTAGGAGGGAGCCAAGAAAAAAGGCAAGATTCTCCAATTGCACAAATCGCACTATTGTGTTTCTAATATTAACAGGCAGAAAATAGTAACACTTAAACAAAATGTACAGCAGAAGATTTTTTTTGTGTGTGTGTGACTCAAAGGACCTGAATTCAGTGGGCATGTCCTTTTAAGTTCATTTTTGTAGACAGTCTAAGATATGGTCATTTATTAGTCCAAGATTTGGATTTATAAATCCAAGTCTAGATTTATAAATTAACAATGTGAATCCTGTTGTGAAATTGGGGAAATAATGTCCACCTCAATTTAACTGATAACCAAAAGATGCTTTTCGCATCAAAGAAATGATCAAAAAGGCTGTGTCACATTCCAAAGCCAAAAAAAATTAACAAGAATGCAAACACGATAAATAATGTGCCACTGCCAAGACTCTGCCAACAGTGGAGCTTCAGAGATGCTGTCCTGTGAAGTGGCCTTCCATTTGCCCAGTTCCTCTTCCAGAGCCAAGTTTCTGTGCCATGCCATCCCTTGGAGGAGGTCCTTTTCCATCACGATCACGCATCATTCCACCACCCACTATTCCACATGGACCACCAGGACCTCGATCATTGTGCCTAATATCCCTGTGATCATCACCACCACCTCTGGTTTCTCGCTCTCTTGCAGCTCTTGTTTCTTTCTCTTCCACATTTAAACGTACTTCCCCTCAAAACATAATTGGTTTTGCAATTATGATTCTCTGAACTGGTTCAGTCATCAAAAACTACAAAACCAAAATTTGGAAGCTTTCCCCAACACCCTTGGTATTGACGCAAAGTTCCACAATGTTCCCAAAACTCATGAAGAATTCTTTCAGTTCATTTTCATCAATATCATGTGGCAAGTTACCAAAAAAGAGTTGATGACTGTCCGGATGGCGAATAATCCTTTGGTTGTCAGAGTCATTCTGTTCCATATCTCCTCTACCTGGTCTCGGTCCTCTAGGAGCGAAACCAGGTCGTTCTCTAGGCTGTTGTTCATGCACACGAGGTGGCTGAGACTGAACTTCTGGGTTTGCTTCAACTCTTGGCTTTGCTGGTTCCTGTGGCAGAGAAACAGGCTCTGCAGGAGGAGGAGGAGTGGCAGATTTCTCCTCTAATTCCTCTAAGTTCTTCTCCTCAACCTGGGGATTCAGTTCTTCAGTTTTTGTTTCCGATTCTGGTTCAGGTTCAGGTTCAAGAGAGGATTCTACCAAAGGCTCCTCTATGCCATTACTGACAGCGTGAGTTTCGTAGTAACCACTGTTGGCATTTTCTTGCACAGGCTCTGGAGATGGCTGCCTTTCTTCTTGTTCCTCTTCTACTTCATCTTCTGATTCTTCATCAAGTTCTGGTTCAGAATCACCAAATACTTCATCTTCATAAGGAAACATATCATTGTAAACATAAAATTTATTTGGAACAGATCCTTCAGGAGCCAAAACAAAGGGCTGCATGAATTTCCTCTCTGGCTGTCCACTGCTAGACAGCAAACCCATGACCTGGACAACCACTCCATCGCTCAAGGTTGCGTGAGCGTCCACGTGACAAATTTTAGTGTGATATTCGCTGAAGTTCAGAGACAATACTTTGTGGTGTGTATCATTTTGGCCATAAACAGCTTCCTGGGGCTTTCCACTAGCATCTACGCCACCATGAACACAGGAAGAATTCCTGCCATAGATCCTGTGTAAATATCCTGGAGCTTTATTCAGCAAAGTGTAATATTGCCTTACAAACTCCTGCCCTACAAGCAGCAGACTGGGCTTCTCCATAACCATTTCTTTGCTGCACAATGTCAAATGCTGTCACATAGGATGAAGTAAAATCTCACTTTTGACTTAACAAAATAAGAACCCAGATCTGGCAATAGCTTGCAGTAAGTCCCTCTCGGCGACAACCGTGCAAGCCGAAATGCGCAGTCTAACCAGATCCACTTCTAACTTTAAAAATTCTAACAACTGAGTTCGATTGGTAGCAGGAGCAGAGAGTGGGCCTCTGACCAAGAGTTGATAACTAGAATCTATAGAGAACTCAAATTAAGCAACAACAAAAAAGACCAAACAATCCCATCTACCACTGGGCAAGAGATATGAATAAAACCTTCTCTGAGGAAGACAGATTAATGGCTAACAAACATTTGAGAAAATGCTCACTATCCCTGATCATTAGAGAAACGCAAATCAAAACCACCCCGAGATACCGCCTAATCCCAGTGAGAATGGCCCGCATCACAAAGTCTCAAAGCTGTGAATGCTGGCGTGGATGTAGACAGAAGGCAACAGTTTTACACTGCTGGTAGGACTGCAAACTAATACAACCTTTTTGGAAGGAAGTATGGAGAACCCTCAAAGAACTCAAACTAGACCTCCCATTTGATCCTGCAATCCCATTACTAGGAATCTACCCAGGAGAAAAAAAAAAATCATTTTATCATAAGGACATCTGCCCTAACTTTACAGTCACTAAAATATGGAAACAACCTAAATGCCCACTAACCTAGGAATAAATTAACAAGCTGTGGTATATGTATACCATGGAATACTATTTAGCCACTAAAAAAGATGGAGACTTTACATCTTTTGTATTAACCTGTATGGAATTGAAACAAATTCTTCTTAGTAAAGCATCACAAGAATGGAGGAGCAAGAATCCAAGGTACTCAATTCTAACATGAAGCCAGCAGATGATTTAATACACACATAAGAGAAAAACTCAAAGCAATTTAAGGTGGGGGGCGGGGGAACTAGGAAGCAGGGAGAGCAGAAAGGGGGAAGTGTGTGCTTCTATTTAAAGGGCACAGTGTTAGTGTGTGCTCCTATTTAAAGGGCACAGTGTTAGGGGGAATGGCACACCTCTGAAAGCAGGACACAATTATAAGAGGGACTCTACCAAAAATCTGCAAACATTGCAACCTAATTCTTTGTACCTTCAAATTAATCTGAAACAATAGAAAAAATAAAAACAAAAGCCCTGAACAATAGGAGTCAAAAATTATAATCACCTGTTAATAAAGATCTAAAATAACTAAAAAAAGAATTCTAACAATCCCTGGAAAGTTGTGTTTATAAGGCATTGGTAATAAATGGTGACAGGGAGAAGCTACAAGAATAAACTAGTGGTTAAATAAGGACTATGTTATTATTACCAATACTGGATAAGACATACTGAGATCTTAAGAGCATTTCTGCCTAGATTTACTTTAAAAAAACAAAGTAAGATTTTGGCAGTGAAATACAAATGAACACTTTGTGAGGCATAAAATAGCCAAAATAGAGTAGCCAAATATTCTCTTTGGCCTGAAAATACCCAAATAATTCTATAGTTCTCAAAGACACAGAAAGCTCTTGGATCAGTCAATGATACGAAAGATAAATCAGAATATCAAACATAATTGAGCTTCCCCAACTAACATTACAGATGGCATTAGTCAGCTTGTGATCAAATATATCTGCAATTATACATTTTAAAGAGACAAATACATACCCATCTTCATTGCCAAGAGCCATGATTTTGCCATCTGCTTTCCAGCTGATCTCTGTGTGTACAGGCAATTTGTACTAGAAAGCAAAACAAACCAATCTTGACTATAAACATTGCACTCTCCACGTATCATACAAATCAATGACAGCATGAAGAAAAAAAATCCCTAGAGTTAAAAATGTGCCAGTTATACAACAGCCATTCTTGTAAATGATCTATATAATCATAAAATAACTACTAAGAATGAGTATTCTAATTTCCTAAAAGAGACAAAAAGAGAGAAACCAATAAGCACTGAAAGTCTGCAGTGTTTCACCTTGTGAAATGTTTACCCCACAATAAAGAAATGGGCCACTAGCTTTGATGATAAGAGAGTTCATGGTCCATAAACAAAAGCTATACACATTCTGTTTCCTTTCTATCTTTTTCAAAGCCTCCTTTCCCCCTACTTTCACACGTTAGTATTTCCCAAGGTTGCCTGGGCCCTCTTCTTATCTCTTAAGCCCATTTCACCTACATGCCCCCAATTCTATCTTTGCTTTTTTTTAATAGACAGAGTCTCACTTATTTCCCTTGGTAGAGTGCCATGGCATCACATAGCTCACAGCAACCTCCAACTCCTGGGCTTAGGGGATTCTCTTGTTTCAGCCTCCCAAGTAGCTGGGACTACAGGCGCCTGCCACAACGCTATGCTATTTTTTTGTTGCACTTTTGGCCAGGGCTGGGTTTGATCTCGCCACCCTCAGTAGATAGGACCGGCACCCTACCCACTGAGCCACAGACACTGCCCCAAATTTGATCTTTGCATGAAGAGATTCCAAATTTCTATTTCTAGCCCAGACTCATTTTATAATAATAAACAGATGCATTCATTCAACTGCCACTAAATTAAAAGCTTGTTAAGAACAGGAATTTTGTCTCCTTTATTGTTAAATGTTAATATTCAGATAATATTTAAGATAACGAAGGAATATAATCAGTAAATATACTTCAATTCTGATTAAATGTTACTTTTAAGCTAGCCATACAAAAATAGTAAGCAAAAATTAAACAGATGCTCATTTGAAAAGGTAAGGAAGGAAACAACATTTAAGCTCTGACTTATAGACAATCTGGCATACAGATATTCTGATAGAAGGGTAAAGCAAATGAAATTAAACATGGGAATCTGGGTATAAATAAAGGAATTATTTGTATTATTTCTGCATTTAAAAAATATATTTAACATTACTTCTCTAAAAAATCAAAATCAAAATGACATTTTTCTTGAGAAAATCACTTTGTAGTTGCATTTGGACACCTACTATACTAAGTTATTTTTACTACAGCATCACTTTGGTTAAAGTGGTTGGCCTGAAAAGGATATTTTATATGCAAAATCTGGAACTTTATAGTAAGAAATCACCACTGCACTTGAGAAAAAAAATTTTTTTTTGGTAGTAGTTTTGTTCAAGAATAAAGACTCCTGATAATGTTATAACCCACAAATTCACTTAGATCCTTGTAAGAACATCTAGGAAATTTGACTTATCATCATGATTATCTCTAATATTAGAATTAATTATGCAAGATAGGAAACCCAGAGGAAACTGTAATATTAAGAGAGTAAGAAAAGACTTTAGGACCACAAAAACGCACTTTGATTAAATTGGTGTCCCTGATGAGTTTGTTGATGTCAAAGGCTTCTCCACTAAGCTTCCAAGGGTTATGCTGTAACACAATCCCTTCTCCTCCACAGCTATATAAAGTAAGGGAAGGTCTATCTCCTTCTCCTCCTATGAGACAACAAAAGAAAGTTTATCAGTTTTGTACATCCCCAGCTTAGCTATTTGTTGCTATGGTACAACCATATCATTCTATGAGTTGTTTTAAAAGAAGTTTATATTTAAAACATTCTAATACTTTGGAATAAAATCATTATTCTTTCCATCAGAACACCATTGTTGGGAGAAGTAAAAAAAGTATACTGCAATTTCTTGATGTAACATATTTGCTTTAAACATTCTTCTGACATTCAAAATAAGAGGCAGGTTAAAATTCAGAATAGAGGTGGGCTAATTCTGGGATCAGAAAACAAACATACATTCTTAAAACAAACCTTCTGACAATTTGCTTTTTCTTCCACAAATGAGTACTCTAATCTTTGGGCATTTAAATATATGGAACTACAGGACTATGGAGTTTCCTATGAGTAATTCTAGAGAGCTGTCCTCAAAGCAGTGATCTCCTTAGTATTATAGCAATCCTCTTGTTAATTTTTATGAAGCTAACAGTGATTCTGGTAGGTTTCTGAAAGGGCAAGTTTTCTTTTCACCACTACCAGATAACGAAGTATTCGATAAACATTCATTGAATGAATGAATTATAAATTCCAATGCTGCTTGAGTTCTGGTGATTACAGAAATTTTGTCCTAGATGGTTAAGAAAAGTTGATTAGAAACTTTTGTTGAATATACTCATTTTAAAAGATATTACAAAAGACCTATTACTTTAGAGACAAGAAAGATAAGGCTGAGGAGCTAGAAGAGGAAAAGGGGAAAAAAGTTGATCAAAAAGTAAGAGGACATTTCAGAAATTCTAGGTTTGCTTTAATTGTGGGTGAAAACAAATGATCATTATTCCATTAATATACTAAAATAATATCTTAACGTTGATAAAATGAAATGCAGCAAGTTTTAGTGAGGATCATTATCAAGATCTAGCACGACCATGAAACAGTTTAGTTCACAGAGAAAAAACATGGCTTTAGTTAGAGTTTGGGGAAGCTTATTATTATTGGGTGGTTTCTCCCAGTGATCCTCATTTCTGACTTGCCACTACTGTCTTCATGAACCCCTGGGGACATAAGCAGTCACTGCACTAGAACATTTAGGACTCTATCTACCTTTAACATACCAGGATTAAACTGAAAGAAAGGGAATATTCACATTTGTTACAGGATGGGGTCAGACTTCCTGCCATAGTTTATAAGGGGAAAAAAAGTATAAAAACTAAAAAGAAAAAAAGAAAAAGAAAAAAAAAAAATGGTTCAGACACTTACCAAGTGACATGGGGGGTACTGGTGGCCCCCACGCTAATGTGTACACAGTCTTCTTATGATATGTGCTAGAAATCTGTGGAGGTCTTTGGTGATGGTGATGGTGGGGGAAAAGGAAAGAAGAGAACAGATTTAAACAAAAAGACATAATGGAAACAGACCATCTTTTCTTTTCTTTCTATATTTTTTGAGACAGAGTCTAACTTTGTCATTCTGGGTAGAGTACAGTGGTATCATCATAACTCACTGTAGCCTCAAACTCCTGGGCTCTAGTGATCCTCCTGCCTCAGCCCTAAGTAGCTAGGATTACAGGTATGTACTAGCATGCCTAGCTAATTTTTCTATTGTTCTTTTTTACAGAAAGTCTTACTCAGTTCACCCCGGCTAAAGTATTGTGGCATCAGCCTAGCTCACAACAACCTCAAACTCCTGGGTTCAAGTGATCTTCTCGCCTCAGCCTCCCAAGTAGCTAGGACTACAGGTGCCTGCCACAATATCTGGCTAATTTTTCTATTTTAGTAGAGACTGGGTCTCACTCTTGCTCATACTGCTCTCAAACTCCTAATGAAGGATCCTCCTACCTCAGTCTCCCAAAGTGATAGGATTACAGGCTACTACACCCAGCCCAGACCATCTTTTTCCAAAGGTTCCTTATTATAAACTCAGTTGCTGATAGTGGAGGAAAATATTTAAGTATATTTTCCTCCAAATAGTTGATTGCAATTAAAAAAGATACCATGTAGTGGTATCTACTACCAAAATGATTAAGTTCCAAATATACTTTACCAGGAAAAAAATGGTACTCTTACCCATCTGGCCAGTGTATATATTATTACTATCCAACTGTATTCATCTTATAGACAAGTAAGACTAGAAAAATCATTTTAGGCTTACTCTGTGTCATTAACACTTTTATTTTGAGATAGTTTTACTATGTTGCCCTCAGTAGAATGTCGTGGCGTCACACAGCTCACAGCAACCTCAAACTCTCTTGGGCTTAAGCGATTCTCTTGCCTCAGCCTCCCAAGCAGCTGGTACTACAGGCACCTGCCACACGTCTGGCTATATTTTTGTTGCAGTTATCATTGTTGTTGAGTAGGCCAGCCTGGGTTTGAATCCGCTAGCCCCGGTGTATGTGGCCGGTACTCTAGCTGCTGAGCTACAGGTGCCAAGCCAATATTCTTAAACTGAGATAAGATTTGAAAGCACAGCTGAGTGTTGTGGTGGGTGCCTGTAGTCCTAGCTACTTGGGAGGCTAAGGCAAGAGAATCGCTTAAGCCCAAGAGTTGGAGGTTGCTGTGAGCTGTGATGCCACCGCATTCTAGCCAGGGTGACAGCTTGAGACTCTGTCTCAAAAAAAGAAAAAAAAAAAAATTTCAAGGCAGACACATTTCTAATTTTGGCCATCTTTTAAAGAAGGCTTGCCCTTAAGAATGTTTTCTAGGGTTGGGGTGACAATGGTACACGAAGTGTCAGTAAAGAATGCTTAGCTTTGTAGGGAAAAAAAAGGCAGCATTGTTACTATATTTAATGTGAATTATATTCTTTGTATGATTTTAGAATTCTAGAACCTACACTAAATTAGCTTATGATATACTTATTTCTATGGGTGGGGAACCTATGGCATTCTGATTTCAAGATTGTTCTCTTTTGCCTCGGCGCCCACAGCACGGTAGTTAAGGCAGCAGCTACATACACCGAGGGTGGCGGAGTTCAAATTTGACTCGGGCCAGGTAAACCACAATGACAACTGTAACAAAAAAAATAGCTGGCCATTGTGGCAGGCGCCTGTAGTCCCAGCTACTCGGGAGGCTGAGGCAAGAGAACTGCTTAAGCCCAGGAGTTTGAGGATGCTGTGAGCTATCATGCGACAGCACTCTACCAAGGTGACATAGTGAGACTGTCCCCCCACCCCCCAAAAAAAGATTGTTCTCTTTGAAGTAACAAAAGAGACAAGAAAGCTTCACCTTTCTCTGCTGTATTCCTTTTCAAGGATTTGTTCTGTAAAATTTGCATTCAGTTAAAAGGTTTTCATTCAAGGATCCAAAAGGCCACAAATGCCCCTAAGACTACGGATCTCTATTCCTGTATGAACCACAATTTCTTTAGCTAAAAGAAACAGAACAAGCAGTGCTGGCTAAATGCCGAACAATATCTCTATAGCAATGCCCTTCCTCCTGCTATATGCCTTTTCTAGTATTAGTCTGAATATTCTGCTTATAATAACCAAGGGATATTATTTAACAGAATTAGCAATTTTGCAATGATACAAAGCTACTTAAATTATTTTAAGTTTTCAAATGAAAACAGTGTAAAACTGGGTGTGGTAGTGCATGCCTATAGTCCCAGCTACTTGGGAGGGCAAGGCAGGAGGACTGTTCCAGTCTAGGGGTTTGAAATCAGCTTGGGAAACAGTGAGTGAGACATTATCTCAGAAGAGAACAAATGGGCTTCGTGCTTGTGGCTCAGTGGTTAGGGCGCTAGCCACATACACCAGGACTGGCAGGTTTGAACCTGGCCTAGGCCTGCTAACAACAATGACAATTACAACTACAACTACACTATGTCACCCCAGTAGACTGCCATAGCGTCACAGCTCACAGCAACCTCCAACTCTTGGGCTTAAGCCCAAGTAGCTGGGACTACAGGTGACAGCCACAATACCTGGCTATATTTTTACTGTAGTTGTCATTGTTGTTTAGCAGGCCCAGGCTGGGTTTGAATCTGCCAGTCCCAGTGTATGTGGCCAGCACCTTAACCACTGAGCTACAAGCGCCACCCTCTTTTTTTTTGAGACACAGCATATACTCGAGTATATACAGTACTATCACTCCGGCTAGAGTGCCTTGGCCTCAGCCTACATTACAGTAACCTCAAAATCCTGTGTTCAAGCAATCCTCCTGCTTCAGCCTCCCAAGTAGCTAGGACTATAGGTGCACACTTAGATAATTTTTCTATTTTTAGTAAAGACAGGGTCTCTTTGCTCAGGCTGGTGTGGAGCTCCTGAGTTCAAGTGATCTTCCTAGTCCAGTCTCCCAGAATGCTAGGATTACAGGTCTAAGCCAGTATGTCCAGCCCAGAATATTATTTTTAAAAAGTTACCTATGCAATTTTGATGTACACCCAGATTTATGAACTTAATATTAAATCGATCATGGACATTTTGGTCAATGCACTAAACAAGAATCATTGATTTCTTACTTGTTGGAGTACGTGTCATACAATCCCACTTTTCCATCTTCAGTTCCAAAAGCTAAGCAACCTTCCTTGGTTGGATGCCAGCACAGCTATAAAAAAAAGAGTTCTGACGTGAGAATATATAAGAAAAGGGTCATAAAATTAAGGGAATCCTTATGTTATTCTTTAGGTATTCAAATAGAAAATTTTCTCGCTTTTGATTTCTAATTGTCATTATTTAAAAGAGAAAGACAAAGTATATTAAAGACAAAGTAAAAGTCACCTGTAATCTCACTATCTAAAAAAAGCCACTGCCAATTTATGCCCTTTTCCAGACATTTTCATGAATTAACTTAGATATATATACAATTGAAAACAGGGAGGTTTAAACACTTAAATGATGTACATGACACACTACAGAGTGGGAATAAAATATTCTAGAACAATTTAGAAAATATGATTTTATTAAGAAAATTTGGAAAGATATAAATTATCAACAGAGGGCTCTCTGGATTACAGAAGTAGGGGATTGTAGTAGAGGACGAGAAAAAAAATGTTTGCTTTCTATTCTTTTGTATTGTTTAGTTTTCTTTTTAAACCACAAACATTTGGTGCTTTTAGACTAAATAAAAGCACCAAATGTTTTTCTCTGAAGTTATATCTCTGTAACAGAGAAAACAAAAAATTATACCGTTTTGTAACCTTCATTCCATATTTCATAATTTGCATTTTTATGAATCATTTATATCTTCCATATCAAAGAAAGATCTATGCTTTTTATTTTTTTTGAGACAGAGTCTCAAGTTGTGGCCCTGGGTAGAGTGCTGTGGCGTAACAACTCACAGCAACCTCTAACTCTTAAGTGATTCTCTTGCCTCAGCCTCCTAAGTAGCTGGGACAACAGGCAACCGCCACAATGCCTATTTTTTGTTGTTGTTGTTGCAGTTGTCATTGTTGTTTTAGCTGGTGCAGGCCAGCAGGCAAGGTTCGAACCTGCCAGCCTCACTGTATGTGGCCAGCGCCCTACCCACTGAGCTACGAGTGCTGCCCTCTGCTATCATTTTTATTTTATTAAAGTCTCACTCTGTCACCCTGGGTAGAGTGCCATGGTGTCATATCTCACAGCAACCTCAAACTTTTGGGCTCTTTTGAGTGACCCTCTTGCCTCAGTCTCCTGAGCAGTTGAGACTATAGGCGTCTGCCAAAATACCTGGCTACTTTTTTTACTTTTAGTAGAGATGGGGTTGTGCTCTTGCTCAGGCTGATATTGAACCCCTGAGCTCAAGCACTCCACTTGCCACAGCCACCCAGAGTGCTAGGATTACAGGTGTGAGGCACTGTGCCCAGCTTTAATAGTTTGATGCTATTCCAACATGTGCTTGTATTGTAACTTAATGTATCTTGCCTTTATAATTTTAAACTCTCCATTTGGTAATAAGGGGTTTGGTTAGAGGATTTTTCTACTTTCCTAGTTTCAAACTTCATTGAAAATATCTTTAAACAACTTTTGATTCCTAATAGAGTTCATTTAAATGAACAGATATTCTCCATAAAAGAAATATTTGAAAAATGTTCAAAGCAAGTTCAAAGAAAGCATCCTTACCGCTGTGACCTTGGACTTCACACCCTGCCAAAAATTTTTCACATCATAATTGTTCTTTATGGAGAGCGTATTCCATACACGGATCATGCCATCCCCAACGCCTATAGCCAAACAGCCTATGTCCACAGGAGAGAAAGCCAGACTGTAGGCAAACCCACCAAGGGAAGGCAGGGTCCAGCAACACTCCAGGGTGGCCATGTCCCAACATTTTATCTGAAAAGATTAAAGGTAAGGGCTTACACATAAAATGGGCAGAGAAATAGGGAAAGGAATCCAATATTTCAAATGGCATAGGTTCAAAGAATGGGTGAGGATTATGTCATTTCAGTCTTCTGGTAGGAATTAGAAAAATTATCTTTTAGAAAAAAACATCAGCAATAAAATTACATAGCTCAAAAGGATTTTGGAATATATTTATTACAAGAGAATAAATACATTCTAGAGATGTCAAATGAACTCAGTGTGACTAAATGAATAAAGCAGAACCCATGTTTCCTGTTTTGCGAGTTCAGTGGTCTTTCTACTACATTAGGCACTGGTAACCTCATTCAGCCAACTCAGTGGGTAAAGATATCAGTGTAGCAGAAAAATCAAAGAACTGCTATATTAAAAAGCAAAATATCATGTCCAGGGAAGGAGGAGTGATAATTATTTATCGTTTGTTTAACAGGACCTAAGAGAAAACAAAGTCTATCAAATAAACCTAGCTTACCTGCAAAGCAATAAGGTTACAGACTCTTAAATAAAGCCAATTCTCTCAGGGAGATTTCATCAAGAATAAATGATTGTGGTACCTAAACTAAAGACCAGGATAAGCCACAGTAGAAGGATCTTACACATACCTGCCTGGACACACTACTCTTCTTTCATAAGTCTGCTTTCACACAAAAAAGCAATTTGGTTCCTCAAATTTCCCCTACTCCTATACTATTGATATACTTAGTGTCAATCAGTAATTGTGACTCTAAAATTGGAGCCAAGGGTGGTGTATGAAGACTGATGGGTGGTTTGAAAAAGCCCTCTAATTTTAGCCAAGTTATAAATTGTTGAACACAAACAAGCAGTTCTTACATCTCTATCCATGGATGTGGAAAGTAGCAGCTGTTTGTCATCCTCAGTTTCTAAAGGACATAAATTAAACACAATTCTTGAATGATTCTGC
Organism: Loris lydekkerianus; assembly: GCA_963574355.1. Lineage (NCBI taxonomy): Eukaryota > Metazoa > Chordata > Mammalia > Primates > Lorisidae > Loris > Loris lydekkerianus. The sequence continues at coordinate 15,257 of CAUYPK010079167.1, read as the reverse complement.
CCTTCTGATGAAGCACTAAAGAGGGTGTACTTCCGTCTCCAAGACTGGGTGAGATCCCATAGCAGCAGTTCACCTCTGTGAAGGAAGAACACAAGCATTAGTTGTTGCATAAGCAATCTAAAAACAAGTGATAATTGAGCCAGTTTCAAAATAATTTCTGTTAACCGATCCTTTAAGAAAAGAAAATGCTTATTTTGAAATATGCACAAAATATGTCTACAACACACATTAAAAAACGTGTCACTGGTCAGAGAAAGGAACCAAGCAGTTAGGGAGTACAGAGGTGGGAAGGATGCTTTATTGTTAAATTCTTTCTTTTTTTTTTCTGAGACAGAGCCTACTCTGTTACCCTGGGTAGCGTGGTGCCATGGCATCATCTTAGCTCACAGCAACTTCGAACTCTTAGGCTCAAGTGATCCTCAGTGTCCCAAGTAGCTGGGACTATAGGTGCCCACCATGACACCTAGCTAGGTATTCTATTTTAAGTAGAGATAGGGTCTTGCTCTTGCTCAACTCCTGAGCTCAAGCAATGCATTCACCATGGCATCCCAGAGTGCCAGGATTACAGGCATGAGCCACTGCTCCTGGCTTACTTTCATTTCTTGAATCATACGAATGTATTAGATTATCTCTTAAACAGATTTCTCTAATAGTTGTAATTATAAAATAGCACCAAAATTTACCTAGCCCCCAAAGCTTTAAGATGTATCTCTTTTGGGGGGTAGTAAGGGAGTAAGGCCATAGTTAACATTTTTAGGAAATGTCTACGTCCTTTACTCTTTCTTCATTTAAGGGACTTTATCATTAAAAGCACTTCTAGAAGCAACTAGAAGCAGTTGCTTAATAAATTTTGTTCACTGAATGGCCATAACCACCCTAAGAGAAAATTTTAATAACTATCTCCCTTTTCTATGCACAAAGTGATGAAGCTCAAATAAGTAAATAGTATTGCTCATGAACACAAAGTACCGTATATACTCGAGTATAAGCCGAGTTTTTTTCGGCACAAAATTTGTGCCAAGTTTGGGTTTTTCGGCACAAATTTTGTGTCAAAAAAACTCGGCTTATACTCGAGTATATACAGTAAGTAAGTAATAGGTTGATTCTGAAATTTAGTTCTGCCTGACTTTAGGGTCTGCACTACAAGGCTAGACTTACTTGCTCTTTTTACAACTCTGTTAATAGACAGAACAGGTATTAGTTGCATGATTTTCTAATTCCAAACGGCCCATCATAATATAAGCCTCAGCTAGTCCTTTCTCCATCTTTTATTATCCATAAAAAAGTAGCCGGGGTGACGCCTGTGGCTCAAGGAGTAGGGCGCCGGCCCCATATACTGGAGGTGGAGCGTTCAAACCCAGCCCGGGCCAAAAAAAAAAAAAAAAAAAAAAAAAAAGTAGCCTTGGAATCCCTGTGGCCAAACAGGAAAAATAAATATGGTAGAACCTCTGTAAGTTGACCACTTAAAAGACTGCAATGAACTGGTCAATAAAATGGAGGTGGTATACATAAGGAACTAGGCCTTTTGCACTGATACATACACATGTTGCAAGTTTGTCTATGAAAATTAGGTCAACTTAAGGAAGTGGTTAACTATGGTGGTCCTACTGTATATCAGAGAAAACAACCAAAAAAAGGCTTACCCAAAACAGCTAGATACCAGCTGTGTTGGTTGATTACTGGACCAATGGAGTGTCAACCAAAGACGCTCCTTAACAGTTGGATCTATACCCCCTCCTCTTCTTTTCAGAAAGGGCAATTTCAAAATCATCACTCCTGCGGATTAAAAGAAGGTCAATGGGCACTCAAGATAATGAAAGTATATGCATGAAGTCACCAACAGTTCACAATATGCAGTCAATGGTTTAAAAGTTTATTAGTCTGGTTACTTAGAATTTAGATGGAAATTCATTCATGGAAGTATCATTATAAGTAGTGGTTATAATAGTCTAACTACCTTTAGGTCAAATAAGCTTTTGTAGCCTGTCACATATATTAAGAATATTTTTTATCTGGAAAAATGTGCTCCCCTAGAATTGACGACCCATGTGGTAACCTAACTAGGTTGTACGCCATAAAGTGGTAACAACGCCAAAGAAGGCAAGACAAAAGTTGAAATCACTTCTTTTCGTTGGCAAGAAATCCAACAAAGAGGAAAAATTTGGCAGTCAACATGTAGTTAGGGATTATCTCCACAAAACACACTACTAGCCAGTGGTTCTTTTTTTTTTTTTCTTGAGACAGAGTCTCACTATATCACCCTTGATAGAGTGCTGTGGCATCACAGCTCACAGCAACCTCAAACTCTTGAGCTTAAGTGGGGGAGCTTAAGATAGATGGTGATAATGGTATATAACATTATGAATATATTTAAAACGACTTAAATATACATTTAAATGTGGTTTAAGATGATAAATTTTTTAACATGTTACATGTATTTTTACCACCATTTTAAAAGCTGGGGGAAAAAAGTAGAGAAAGAGAGGCCACTAAAAAGAGAAAAGTGGTATATTTTATTACAAAGGTAATGTTCTCCCTAGAGAGTCTCTCAATTTATAAACTTAAAGTTTATAAAAGTTCTGTTCAAAAAGAAGCTTGGGAAAGGTAAATAACTGAGGGTCTCCATAATTTGAATAAACTGAGCTTTTACATTTAAACATATGCTTCTATGCTGGGCATATATTATTTATTCTGCATTTGGGTATTAAAGCTCTAACTCCAGAGACCTCTTCCATTCCTGTGTTCCAGACCTTGCTATGTTCTAATATTCCTGTTCTTATAACAAATATCTTGCTCTCCGTGGCAAATTGTAATCCTTCCACAAAGCAGGGATCCTTTCTTCTCCTACAATATATCAGAAACTTTCATCTCCAACTGTTTAGAGTACAGAGGATTCTACTAGCTTAGGCTCAATCGGGGAAGTAAACCTCTGGACAGAAAAGTAAAAAACTACTTTCAGACAGAACACACCCTCAGTACAAGAAGACAGAACAAAAGCTTCTACTTGTATGGAATCAACACAGGTGACATCACAATAGAAACATCAAATATCAATTTTACCTCGGCCTCTAGAGCAGCTCCATATTCGAATGGTTTGATCTTTGCTTCCAGTGGCTAAGAAACAGCCTTTTGTTACTGCAGTTTGTGTTTTAACTTTCCCATTAGGAATTTCAGGTTCTTCTAGGAAAGAGATGGTAATTTTGTATTTAATTTTCATTAAACTTGTACTTGTCAAAGAAAAATTAGTTTGCAAGCACCCACAAAACTTAACTATCTCTTTTTATAGATCTGATCAATAAAATCTAAAGTTTTACATATAATTCATATGATACAATTTTATTCACTTTGTTTCTTAGGTTTAATGAGTACTGAACCCTCCCTTAAATCATCTCTACCTGAATTTTCTTCTTGATTTATGGATAAACAATCTTCACCAGGCAGGGGACACCAGACTATGGAATGGATTTCATCATCATGGCCTCGAAACCTGTGAATAACTTCTCCTTTCTTACTGATGTCAATTATAACTACTATGCCATCCTTGTAGCTGGAAAAAACAGAGATAAATATCACAGAAAAATGAAGACAGAATAGTCTCTCTAGAAAATATTTTGGCTTAGGAGTTACCATCGTGCATTTTTTTGTGTGTGTGTGAGACAGAGTCTCACTATGTTGCCCTTAGTAGAGTGCCATTGTGTCACAGCTCACAGCAACCTCCAACTCTAGGGCGTAAGCAATTCTCTTGCCTCAGCCTTCCAAGTAGCTAGGACTACAGGCACTTGCCACAACGCCTGGCTTTTTTTTTTTGTTGCAGTTGTCATTGTTGTTTAAGAGGCCTGGGCCGGTTTTGAACCTGCCAGCCTTGGTATATGTGGCTGGCGCCATAACCACTATGCTATGGGCGCTAAGCCCATTGAGCATTTTTTTTTTTTTTTTTTGACAGTCTCACTTTGTCATCCTCAGTAGATTGCCGTGGCGTCACAACTCACAGCAACCTCCAGCTCTTGGGCTTAGGTGATTCTCTTGCCTCAGCCTCCCAAGTAGCTGGGACTACAGGTGCCCACAATGCCTGGCTATTTCTTTTGTTGCAATTTGGCTGGGACTGGGTTTGAACCCGCCACCCTCAGTATATGGGGCTGGTGCCCTACTCACTGCACCACCCCCAATTATGCATTTTTTGGCCAGGGCTGGGTTTGAACCTGCCACCTCCAGCATATGGGGCCCACACCCTACCCCTTTGAGCCATAGGCACCGCCCCCCATCGTGCATTTTTAAAAGGTGCATTTAGGATGGGGGAGAAGAAAGAGAACAAAAACTAATTTCGTTTTGTCCTTTTTCTAAAGCGCTCATTTTTTGCTTCCTGGTTTTAAAATGATTTTCCATCATGAAACTCTTGTCCCTAAGTAATAATGGATATGTTGCCTGGTACAAAGCTCAAACAGTAGAACATACTTTTGTTCTAAGAGAACTTATAGAAAAATGGTTCATACAGGGATACAACAACTCTTCTAATTAGAGACAAATTCATCCTAGTGCACTGAAAAAAAAAAAATCTGCTTTTGACAAGTGATACTACTTTTCTATCTGTGATCTTAACAAAAGCTACAGAACTCTTTACTCCACACCTGCATATTCCAAGGTTATTTTATGAATTGAGAAAAAAGTGAGAAATCCTAATAGCTTTTAAAACATGAATTATTGCAGATACATAAGAAAGTATCTACCACTTAGTTTAAGAAAATAATAATTACCAATAGAGCTGAAGTCCCCTGAATATCCTGCCTCAATCAAATCTCTCTCCTCCTCAGACCTCTTTTTTTCTCTTCCTTTACCCAGAGGTAAATTGCTATTTGTAAATTTGTGTCAAATCATTCCTAGCCTTTCTTTGTATATATTCCTAATACATACCACAATACAGCAGAACCTCCATAGTCAATTACCTCCCTAAATTGACCACCTCCTTAAGTTGACCCAATTTTCATAGACTGCACAGAGACCACTTGTACTCAATGAACGTTCCTTATGTTGACCACTCCCGGATGTTGGCCAGTCTGTTACAGTCTCTTGGGTGGTCAATTTACAGAGGTTCTACTGTGTATAAAATACATAACATACATTTTAAAACTTCATATAAATAGTATTATGTAATCTATCTTTCTGCAGCTTCATTTTTTCACTCATTCTGTTTGTGAGTCATCAAGGTTGACACATGTAACTCTGCACCTGGTCTCTAGTCATTCATACTATTGTATCAGCATCACATTATGCAAATATACCACAATTTATTCATTTTCCTTTTGAAGGGATTTCATTTTTCAGTGCTATTCATTTCTTTTTTTTTTTTGAGACAGAGTCTCACTATGTCACCCTGGGTAGAGTACCGTAGGGTCACAGCTCACAGCAACCTCAAACTCTTGGGCTTAAGCGATTCTCTTGCCTTATCCTCTCAAGCAGCTGGGACTACAGACACCTGCCACAATGCCTGGCTATTTTTTGGTTGTAGTTCTCATTGTTGCTTGGCAGGCCTGCGCTGGATTCGAACTTGCCAGCTCCGATGTATGTGGTTGGTGTCCTAGCCGCTGAGCTACAGGCACCGAGCCTGTTCATTTTCTTGTACACACATTAAGACAATTTCAGCTTTGATGTCTAGTAATATAACTGGCAGGATGTAAGATGTGTACATCTTTGCTTTATTGGAAAGTACAAAATTGCACCCTGCAAAAAGGTTCTATCTATTTATACTTTTTACACATCATACAACTCCACAGGGAAAAATACTAGCACTGCTTTATTTTGAAAAAAGAATATAGTATATCAGTCTTCAAAGATTATACTTTGAAAATCACCAAGTTATACAATACAACTGTCATGAGATAGGTAATTGTGAAATCTGAATCAAACTTTCTGAGGATAATCACTGAAGATTGTCCAAGTAAGTAAGTGAGATCTGCTTACTCTCTCTAGTATCTCCACTGCAACACTCCTCCCACTTCACAAGACCACCAATCCACAGACCCTTACATTTTCACTATCATTCATCTACACTTATCTCCCTATCCTTCCTCAAAGCTCCACACATTTCATGATCCATCATTATAGTCATTTTTTAAAAAACACTATTAGAGCCCTTGTCTCTTTCTCCCTCAAGGATATTCATGGTACAAAACTTCAAAACTAGCTGAATCCAACCATGTCCTTTCTCAATTAGTTTGAGTAGTTTACTTTAAATTTGTGACTTCGATCCTTCTATTTGTCATTTGAATCCAACTTCTCTCTTCTCAACATCACTGCTATATTTATTAGTTTATTCTTAAAACCAGCTGGCCTTCTTTTTAAGCCTCACTTAAAAACATGCTCTTGGTATCTTCCATTTAATACCCCTATGATAATATCTACCTTCCACGGCTTCATGTCTACACAAACTTTTACAAGTTTTGTGAAAAAGTTGTCTCTGCCTATTTCCTTTACCTTATCCCCACCTCTAATTCCCCACCCCACTCCTAGTCACTTGAATTCACTGCAGTCAGACTTTCTCCTTCAACATTCTAGTAAAGTTGTTTATGCCAAATCTTTAAACTGGAGGGAACAGGTATCTTTGAATAAGAAGTACATGAAGTGGTAAGGAAAAAAAGAATGTTCACTTAGGCAGTTCATGTCAAACAATGCTGATGATCAACAAGGAGACAGATCCCAACGGCACATCACTTTTTTAATCTTAAGGGACTGCTCAGAACAAGCAAATAGAGCGGAGTCTTCTGATACTATGAGAGTTCATGTCATACCCCAAGGACATTACAGTGGGAGAAAAAGGTGAAAGAAGACATTACATTTGGAAGCTGAATGGAGGAATTAGACATCAACAATGATGAAAGTACAATATCATGGAAAGCAAAGAAACAAAAACAAATGGGGTAGAAGAAGAGATAGTAAGTATATTTATAAGAATAAAGGATGTTAAGGGTTCAGGGAAAGCAGTTAACATAGACGGTTACCGTTTGAATAAGGAAGGGATGGAAGAATAAAAAGCAAATGTAAAATATGATCATAAACAAAAATAAATCAAATTACATACAGCATAGTACTTACCCAATGGCTATGAAATCTTCATGATGAGGTGAACAAGTAAGACAGAAAATTGTCCTGGGTTCTATAAAGAGGTGCTGGCTGTCATTTCTATTGAGCCAATAACAGAAAACGACTCCTTTTTCATCCCCAGATACTACTAAGTCCTTTATTTGAGGAGACCAATGCAATGCTGATATTGTATGCTTTAAAACAAAACAAAAATGTATGTTTCTCATTTGTTAATGTTGAACTTTTACTGAATTTTTAACACATATCACAAACCAGCATAATGCTAGGTACATTAGAGGTACTTAAGAATACCTGGTAGTACTATTTGTATAGCAACAATGTAGTAACAAAATTATGTGAAAATTTAAACCATTGGGGACCAAAGAATCATTAACATATTTTTCTTCTTTTAATAGCTTAATGAAAAGTTCTTTCAAAGATTAAGGGGGTCTTTCCCTTTCCTTTGTTTGTTCTCTGAAGTAGGTACGCCAAGTAACCATTTAGTTTAAAAATGAGTTTCATTCACTCATTTACAATTTATAATCAAAAATCTATCTTATGTAAATAACCAGAGAGTAAACATTTTAGACTGTGAGGGCCATACTGTTCTTGTTTCATCTACTCAGCTGCTGTAGCCTGAAAGCAGCCACCGATAATACTCAAATGAATAAAACTATTTGCAAAAACAGGTGGCAGGGTAGTGTGTCCTGCAGGTTTACATGCATCTCCTCTCAAAAAGTTGAGACACATACTATATACGATTTCTTATCTAATTAACGAACACAATTATACAAGTTGCACTTGCACAGATGAGGTAGCAAAACTATACTTGAAACAGAACCCCTCAGCACAGACATACAAAAACAGTCTGAGAAATCAGTAAGCCACAGTACCTGATGGAGCGCATGTTCTGTCACAACCGTTTTTGTTTCTACATCCCAGATTTTCACAGTACCATCATCAGAGCTGGTGGCACAGAGGTTGTACTGATCAGGGTGATGAGAAAATGTGAAGCCAGATACTCTATCTGTGTGTCCCACCAACTCTCCTATGACTTCAAGCAAAAGGAGACCTTAGGTTAATTAAAGTGCTAGTGGAGATTCCTCATAGAATCACTCCAGCGTTGTTGGACAATGAGTAAACAAATACAGTGGAGCTGCTTAATCTGTAGCATAACAAAAATATACACTTACTACTAGAACCCCCAAGTGCTAGGACACTTCAGTTATGTCACTGTATCTCTTGACAAATGACCTCAGCCAGCTAAACTGTAAAATGATGCTGATATCCTGTGCTGTACTTAAGTCACAGGCTGGGAAGCATCTCAAATGAAGACTGTTAAAGTGCTTCTTCTTTTTTTTTTTTTTTTTGAGACAAGAGTCTCACTATGTTGCCCCCAATTAGAGTGCCGTAACATCACAGCAACCTCAAACTCTTGGGCTTAAGCGATTTTCTTGCCTCAGCCTCCCGAGTAGCCGGGATTACATGCGCCAGCCACAACGCCCGGCTTTTTTTTTCTTTTGGTTGCAGTTGCCATTGTTGTTTAGCAGGCCAGGCCCGGGCTCGAACCCACCAGCTTCTGTGTATGTGGTTGGCGGTGAGTCCTACTCACTGAGCCACGGGCTCCGAGCCTGAAATGCTTCTTATTTAAATCTAGAAGTCGTTTAGAATAAAGTCAATTAGAATAGAGAAGTCGTTTAGAATAAAGTATCTAGCACATCGGAGTCCAAGGCACAGTCAAAGCCTAGTTTGGAATCTGAAAGCATCTGGCTCAATCCACTCATCTTACAGAACTGAGTATCACATATCGGCAGGACCTTACTTAGGGTCTGAGCTGTAGACAGACCCTAATCCCAAGAAGATTCCCAGGGGCCTAGAACGCACTGGGTAGGCCAAGGAAGCCTAAGATGTTCTAAATGGCCAGGTCTAGACGAGGCTAACTTCGGTAAGCGAGCGGTCCCCACGTGCAAGCCAGGAGGCGGGACAGCTAGGCTATAGTCCGGTGTAGCTCACTCTAAGAGAATGAACGCAAATCAGTTTGGCGGCTAAGAGCAGACTCTTCCCCCTACCTGGGCCTCAATTTTCCTATCTGTAGAAAAAGGAGTGGCGGGAGATGCCCACTCGGCGACCCGGGGAGCGCAGGAAGCCTAGAGCCCACCGATGGGGCGTTACCTCGAAACTGGGGAGTCCCAGGGATCGCGCCGGCGCCCGGGCCCACGCGGACAAGGAAGACGGAGGTACGCGCCGCGAAGCCGAAGAGGCCCCCGGGCACCGCATCGCTGCAGCGGGCGCAGTACCAGTTGGGGGAAGGAGGCAGCGTCCGCGGCTCCGGACCCATTGCCACAGGCCACGGGAGGTGAAGGTATCAGCCTCTGGGCAGGCCGTGTGCAGCCCCACGTTGGGGTGAGCGGGATGACGCTAAGCTCCGCCTCCTCGGGCTGCCGCTACGGCGCGTACCGAGGCCCAAACAACACCGCGCACTCGGTTCACGCAGACACCGAAATGAGAAGGGCGGGGCCGCGTGCGCAGAGCTCTGCTGTCCAGCTCTGCTACTCAGTTTCACTTGCGGCGCGAGGTCCACCCCAACCCTAGCGAGTCCCTGGTGTTGTCGAAGCCCAGATCCAGGGCATTCTTCACTTTGCATAGCATGACACAAAAGGACCGGTGGAGCTGCCTCCCCACACTGCCAGTTTATTCTTTGGATTTGTTTAACAGCTATCTTGTTCAGTATCTTTTTAACGCTTTGTGCCAGGGCGCTTCGCTAGTTATAGAGATGATTGAAAGATACACATAAGACGCCAATAAACAAAGGATAAAATTATGAATCTGAAATCAAAATGGAAAGGAACAGTTTCTGCAACTTGGTGGAAATTTTGGCTCTGGGTACTTGGTGCTCAAAGATTAAAGAGAAGGAAATGGAGTAATTTGTGATTTGCTTCATTGAACGCCAACTTGTGTGGGAACCCTGTGTGATAAGTGCTGTGGAAGAAAAAGAATAGAAGTTTCATTCCAATGTTCAGCATGCTAAAATGCTCAGATTAAGCACTATGTCTGTATTGCTTGTTTACAATGGATATCTGGCACTCCTGCATATGTAGCAAACAAACATAAAATGCTTATCTTTAATGTAGAGAGGTCAAATAAATATTTGGATGCGTCTAGGAGCACAGATTTTGGAGGCACCCAGCCCTGGATTGACCACTTGCCAGTTGTTAGCTAAGAGACTTTAACCAAATGATAATCCATGACTTGTTGGATTGGTGTCAGGAATAAATGAAATTTAGCGAATGCCTGCCAGATAAATATGGTAGTTAAGTGCCTAATGAATATTAACTCTTTTGATCTCTTTCAGATCATCATATTTGAACCATTCGTTCTTTAAAAGATATTTCACACGATTTCAAGTGATCTTTACAGCAAACTTATGCAGTAGAGGTAGTTATAACAAGAAAAACGAGACATCGCCCACCCCCTCAACCCCCGGAGTTAGGGGGCTTGTTCAAGATCTCTGTTCCCTACTCCTTTCAAGAGGTTCGCTCGAGCCCAAGAGTTTAGGTTGCTATGAGCTATGGACGCCATAGCACTCTACCCAGGGCGACAAAGTGAGACTCCGTCTCAAAAAAAAACAAAACCAAACCAAAAAACCCCCAAAACTCTAAAAAACCATTTGTGAGGTAAGGCTTCACAATTTTTCTGGACACAGGTGAGTTTACGGAAGCCCAGTAATTTTTGGCCTTTATTAAGTCATTCATTTCCAAGCAAGTATGGTCTGACCACACCTTGAGCAACCGCCGCGCATTCGCGGGCTCTATGACAACCCTTTGGGCGTACACGTGACTGGGTCTCCCTATACCCAGGAAAGCTGGAGTCTCGCGCGCGCGTGTTCCCTTGACGTTTGAACTCGTCGGCTTCCGTAGGGGAAGGCAGAAAGATGGCGGCGACAGTCCTGAGACAGTTGGGTAAGCATCTACTAGTGGTAAAGCGCTTGGAGGGAGTCGAGGTGGAGTCTGTGTTGACCGCTTGTGTTGATATTGCAGGTACGTTATGGACACAGAACCTGAGGAACTCGGGGAAGCTGGCCTTGGGGTAAGTCTTTCGCCGCGGAGTTTCAGAAGGGCCAGGGGCTTCTTACTATTCTGTCAGTCATTAAGTGATTTACTGAGCGCGGGTGTCCGGGATTGTGCGTTAAACTCTGTAGCCACTGAAGCGAACAAGACAATCTTTGGTTTGTCTCTCTATTTTTTCTGCCACTAGTTACATAGTCCTTCAGAAATCAGAATTGCCCAAGGGCAATGTGTTTTCTGAACACTCTCCTGATATTTCTGGAAATAGACTATTTCAGCTCCATATGGACTCGTCCAACTCTTCTGGTTGCCTCTTGTTAACTTTTTACGTGAGCAGGGACTGTGTTGTAGACAATCGTGGTTTAATTTACTTCGTTCCTGACACTGCGTTAAGCGCTCTATCTGCATTCTCTCATTCTTACATTACGAGTAGTTACTGTTATACCCATTTTTTCAGACAAACGTAAAATAACTTGTCCAAGGCCATTCAGTTACAGGAAGTTTTGGAGCTTTATACTGTACTCTTCAGAGCATGCTGTGATGTTAGGACAAAACCCTTCTTTTAAAGTTAGAGAGTACAATCTAGCTAGACATTTCTCTGGGATAATTTCCTTTATTGTCTCTTTTCTGTTTAGAGATGGATAATCTGATTGTAAATTTTCTGGTTGGCTAATTTGTTAGCATTTATCTTGGTTTAGTTCGTAGACTTTTGAGATAGATAAGTTAGGTATGCATCTATTTTAACAGTGTATTTTGTAAAAGCTAGTTATTCTTTCTAAGGTTCAGTTATCTCTTATGTAATAGAAGAGTAATATTAGTGCCTATCATAGATTCTTTCTTAGTGAGGGTTAAATGAGTAACACATGAAGTGTCTAGTACATGTATGGCAAGTAATAATTTTACTCTAAATCCTGGCTGTCCTTGTGTTTCTATTATTATAAATTATTATTGAATTCCTATCATATTTAGCCCTGTCCTAGGTTTTTGAGTCCTAGGGGGATGAAGAGGTGGGTTAATGAAGAAAATAGGAAACACGCTTAGCGTTTGTCTGCACTTTGCTTTCTTAGAATTATCTTCTATCACTCCACACCATAATGATTTACTTACTTTTTCTGAATATGCTGTTTATTTACTGCTTCTTTACTGCTTCTTGGTTTTTCCTGTTGTACCCTTGCTTCCTGTTTATAACAGCAGTCTGCACATTGTTCAAACTCCTGTTCAGAGGTCCCTTTCAGGAAATTTTCTCAACTCTTTCTAGAATTGAAAGAAACCCATTTCTCCTTCCTTTTAGCATGTGTGTCTTCTATAATGGCTTCATGTACGTGTGCCTGTGCCTTTTACTAGCTTACGTATCTTTGAGAGGTAGAGGCAGTTCATGTTCCTTTTTATAGTGGCAGTGATACCAGAATTTTGCTCTTCAGTAGGTTCTTGGTCTCGGTGATTGAAGAATGAATCCACGGACCACAGATCAGTGGTGAGACAGGATTTATTTACAGAAAAGAATACAGAAGTGCCAGAGCTCCTGGCAGAGAGAGAAAACCCAAGTCGGGAGAGAAAAGCTCTCTCTTTCTCTGTCTCTCTGTCTGTGGGTCTCTAGGCTCTTTGTCTAGGGGTATATATAGTTGCATGAGGCCCTCGGTAGTTACATTACATTTAGTGGGACTTGATAGTTACATTTAGAGTGTCTGGGACATGTCTGGAACATGTCTGGAACAACTGTGTCTGGGACATGTCTGGCCCTTAGTAGTTACATTTAGTGGGGCTTGGTAGTTACCTTTAGCTGTCTGGGACATGTCTGGGTCATGTCTGGGTGGCAAGTGAATGGTTACAATAACTTTTATTCCCAGACCTAGGAAATGCCCCTGCCCACCCTCCCATCCTCTGGTTCAGCTACTTGCTGCCACTGCACCAACATCACCAAGGCAGAGGCAGCCTGTCCACACACCCCCAGTTCCCTGAGCTGGCTGGGATGCCACTTGTCCTGTATCAGCAGCATAGAATTTTACACAAAATAAATATTTCAGTAATGTTTGTTGATTTGAGTTGCCTAGCACTAACATATGTTAGGAATCTCTGAACAAGAAACTTAAGCAGTTTGTCTTTAGTCTTTTCATCTGTGTCATGATAAAAGAATGTTGAATTTTGCTAGATAAGCTTTATGACTCTTTACATTATTGAAATTATTATGTAATTTTATGAATCACTATCTAGACTTTCTATTGGGGAAAATGACCTTATGAAAACTAAGTATAGGTATATAATCCTCATGGTAACTATATAACTATATAACTTAGCAATCATCTGATTCAGTGAGTGGGAACTTAATTGCGTTTAGGCACCAGACTAGAAATGAACAAACTAGAAGTAGTCTATGTAAAGTGAAAGAGTGATAGGGTCTGTGGCAAGTAGGCAGTCAGCAGAGTGAATTTCTCATCTAAAGGCAATGGATTGGGTTAAGAAAGATGCTGCTGACCATATACAACTTTTCTGCAGACTAATGGTTATTAGTACATTAATAGTTTTCAGTGTTCAGATTTCAATTCTATATTATTGATTGAGGCATTTGAGAAGTTATGTTTGTGACTTACTGAGGGTTATACAGTTAATACATGGTAAAGTGATGATCTAAACAAAATATTCTCTAATTTTAGGTAATATTCCATCACCATGGGAGTGATGCACCCAGGAGGGATTTATCAGGGTAATCTGTTTGGAAGAGCCAGTTTTTAAATTTAAAGAGTAAAAGCATGTATTTTGGTGGTTTAGAAATAGAAGGGCTAGTGTAAAATTTTGAAGGCATTAGTGACTAAGCTGTACATAGGTTGAAACTTTCCATAAGAAAAACCAATTTAGAAATGTCATGAATGATCAGTTTTATGTTTTTGTTTTTTGCAGTTTTTGGCCGGGGCTGGGTTTGAACCCACGACCCCTGGCATAGGGGGCCAGTACCTTCACCTTTGAGCCACAGGTGCTGCCTGAATTATCAGTTTAGTAGCAAAATAATGATAGCAGTGGGATGTTTTATTTTTTACTTACTTATTTATTTATTGACACAGAGTCTCACTCCATTGCCCAGGCTAGAGTACCATGGCCTCAGCTTAGCTCACAGCAACCTCAAACTCTTAGGCTCAAGACATCCTCCTGCCTCAGCCTCCTGAATGGCTGGGACAGACTAACAGATGCCCATCACAATTCCTGGCTAATTTTTCTGTTTTTAGTACAGATGGAGTTTTACTCTTAACTCAGGCTGATCTCAAACTCCTGAGCTCAGACAGTCCTCTTGTTTCAGCCTCCCAGAGTGCTAGGATTGTAGGTGTGAGCCATTGTGTCCCCAGTGTGATATTTTGGAATAAACAGTGGGCTGCAGGAGCTGAGTTTCAGGTCTTTGGCAGGGACAAATGTTATGGTCTTGGGCAATTTGCTTAACTTCTCTGCAGCTTAGTTTTCTCTTCTGAATTAAAGGAGGATAGCAACCTTAGAGAGTGGTGGTGAGAATTAAGACACTAATAAGTAAAATATCTACTATAGTGCCTGGCACTATAGAGGTAATAGGGTTGATATACCATGACATTACCTTTTTTTTTTTTATTGTTGGGGATTCATTGAGGGTACAATAAGCCAGGTTAAACTAATTGCATTTGTTAGGTAAAGTCCCTCTTGCAATCATGTCTTGCCCCCAAGGCCCCAGCCCTCTCCCTCCTTCCCTCTCTCTGCTTTCCCCCCCCCCATTACCTTAATTGTCATTAATTGTCCTCATATCAAAATTGAGTACATAGGATTTATGCTTCTCCATTCTTGTTATACTTTACTGAGAATAATGTCTTCCACTTCCATCCAGGTTAATACGAAGTATGTAAAGTCTCCATTTTAATAGCTGAATAGTATTCCATGGTATACATATACCACAGTTTGTTAATCCATTCCTGGGTTGGTGGGCATTAGGCTGTTTCCACATTTTGGCGATTGTAAATTGAGCAGCAATAAACAGTCTAGTACAAGTGTCCTTATGATAAAAGGATTTTTTTCCTTCTGGGTAGATGTCCAGTAATGGGATTGCAGGATCAAATGGGAGGTCTAGCTTGAGTGCTTTGAGGTTTCTCCATACTTCCTTCCAGAAAG
>CAUYPK010079165.1:0-39284 GCA_963574355.1 Loris lydekkerianus | reverse complement strand
TATTCAGCAGCTTTTGTTTCTATGTATAGCGTTATCAAGCCATCTGTCACTAGGTCGTGAATCGACTCAAACCTCTTCTCTCCCACAAAATGTTTTCCATCATGGAATAGTCTGTAGTTTAAGGTCTGGTTTCCAAACCTGAGAGCCAGTGTGTAGCACCCTGGCTGCCGCTGGCTTTCTCTGAGGATATAGGCGCCCTCCACACCTCCGAGGAGCTCATCAGCCTGCTCCCGAGAGATTATCCCATGGAACTCTCTTCCATAATATTTTGGTCGGTTTTCTACCTCCCGAGGACAAATGATCCTCTTGGGACGAGGTGCCTCTTGCTGTAACTGATATAAGTACGATTTCCATATTGGAGGCTGGT
Source organism: Loris lydekkerianus (assembly GCA_963574355.1). NCBI lineage: Eukaryota > Metazoa > Chordata > Mammalia > Primates > Lorisidae > Loris > Loris lydekkerianus. The sequence goes on along the minus strand of CAUYPK010079165.1, from coordinate 38,917 downwards.
ATTCTTCAGCATCGGAGGACACAGAGGAGCCGGACAGGCTGGAGTTGCTGGACGCTGCCATCTCCGCGCGCCCCGCGCGACCCTGCTCGCTCAGCCCCGCTGCGGGCGCCGCGGCCGCTGCCCTCGCCCGGCCGCTCGCTATAAATCCATTTTGGATTACTGGTGTAAGTGTTCTCCTGATCCTTGGAGCAGAGAATGAAAAGAGGGCTGTAAACCCTTTCATGGTGGTGTTTTTGTTTTTTCTTAACCCAGAAACCAACAGAATCATAAGTTTTTAAATAAACGAACAAAAGAAATGTTTTCTAAATTAAGAAGAAAAAAAAGAGCGAAAGGACAGAATGAATTGCCAGTAAAGAGCGAAGGCCACTGAAGGAAGATTTAAGTTCAGAAATTTGCGAATATGAAGATGGAATTCCAGGCAAAACCAGTTAGAATGGGGCGGCCCAGCCTTCACGGTGGCTGCATGTATGCTGGGAGCTCTGGACTATTTGTCGGCTTGAAAGTAAGAGGAAAAAGGAGAAGGATGACACAGGAGCTGCATACTGCATCCTGCAATTGATTGCGGCCTCTGTGTCCTCCATGTCCCCTACCAGCTGCCCCCTCACACTGGCTACTTCCCAGAACTGGAGTGCAGCTGGGCTCTGAGACCCTGCTGGATTGCTCTGTACCCAAGGCAAATACTTTATCTTTGCTAGAACTACCATTAAGGAGTGTGCTTCCTTTCTTGGTCTCCACCCTGTTCCTTCCAAATAAACTTTGTCAAGTTTCTAGAAATAGTGAACAGCTCAAAACCACAATTTCTTTGGCTACTAATGAGTGCCTGGCAACTTGCTGAGATTTTTGTTTTTAAATGAGGGGATAGGCATGGCCCAAAAGAGTGTTTTTTCTGTGGCATATTTATAATTATGCCTTATTCCAAATACTTTCCAGGGTTTTCCCACTATCTTCAAAACTTTTAAAATCATTCTTACAGGTGGGTTTTCAGCCTTTCAGTCAGTTTTCAAGTGGGTCAGAAATGATCCAGATAAAGCTATTACTGGAATAGGTTCCTAGATCAGAATCAGGGCCATACATCAGAGTAGCCCAACAGACAGTGGGAAACATTCCTTGAGTGGGAACCCTGATATACGAGAAAAGAATATGTTTTCATAAACTTGTACTTGAGAGCATCTGTGATCTTCACACAGTGAGTCAGCAGATGGCCTCCTTTGGCCTCCAGGGACTCTTCTTGGAGGCACACACAGGTACAGTGAGGGCAAGCCCACCCCTGGCCAGAGGTACTCCCAGTCATATTTTCAGAACTACTGACCATCTCAGCAATACCGATGGTCCCAGCTCTGCGTCTTTCACCCCCCATTCCCATCCCTACCATTCTCTAATTCCATATTCTTGCTGACTCTGAAACTGAGGTGGCTGAAAAGACAACAAAAGCCTGTGATGGGGCTTAGTACCGTCAGAATACAAAAGGGAGGGTGACTCACTAGACTCTGATATGTAGGCCTCCTTGTCATAGTCTTTAATCCACTTTTAAAGACACCTCTTTTTTATTATTTATTTATTTATTTATTTATTTATTTACTGTAGAGACAGAGTCTCACTATGTTGCCCTGGGTAGAGTGCCATGGCATTACACAGCTCATAGCAACCTCCAACTCCTGGGCTTAGGCGATTCTCTTGCCTCAGCCTCCTGAGTAGCTGGGAGTACAGGTGCCTGCCACAATGCCCGGCTATTTTTTTGTTGCAGTTTGGCCAGGGCTGGGTTTGAACCCGCCACCCTCAGTATATGGGGCTGGCACCCTACCCACTGAGCCACAGGCACTGCCCTAAAGTCACCTCTTGACTTAGGCTAGATTTGGCTGTGCCACTAGTGGGCTGCATGTAATCATAAGTCTCTTCCTCTACAGGGGCCACAACTAAGAGCAGCTGTGAAACAAAAGCATGGGGAGAGAGGCCTGTACTAAATTTTTTGTGTGTCTTCTCCAGTACTTATTTTTCCAGGACACCCATCTAACAGTGCCAGTTGGTTTTACAGGAGGGCTGCAAGTTGGGTGCACACTTAATATTGGAGCAGAAGAATAAGCTTCTGTAGGCTGAGCATGGTGGCTCACGCTTGAAATCCCTGCACTCTGGGAGTGGATTGCTTGAGCTCAGGAGTTTGACATCAACTGGAGCAAGAGCAAGACCCCCATCTCTAATAAAAACAAGAAAACTAGCCAGGCATAGTGGCACAATACCTATAGTTTCAGCTACTCTGGAGGCTGATGCAGGGGTTTGGGTTGCTGTGAACCATGATACCACGGCACTCCACCCAGGGCAAAAGAGTAGCAACACAGTGACACTCTGTCTCAAAATAAATAAATAAAAATTAAAAAAAAGAACAAGCTTCTGCATATAAATGTTCCCAGCAATGGTTTCTGAAGTAGTCGTCAGTGAGTCAGAAGAAAGATCAATCACTCTCTTACAGACACTGTGAACGGTATCTACAAACCCAAACCCCAGTCCGGTGCCTTTTCAGGTTAAGATGTGAATTGTACAATCAATTCCTAAACAGGATTCTAGAGAAAGTCAACAGACATCTTTAGCCTCATTCCTTTAAATTTCTTCCTCTTATAATAATGAAAATTAACTTCCTACTGGAAAGAGATGAGTTAACTAAGTCCCTTGTCAGCAGAGCAAGTATGTGTACAGTAGGACTTCTGTAAGTTGACTACCGGAGGGACTATAACAAACAAATCAACATATGGAGGTGGTCAACATGAGGAACTAGGCCTTGGCTCAGTGCTCAGCGCTCAGTGGCTTAGGGTGCCAGCCACATATACTGAGGATGGCGAGTTCAAACCTGGCCCAGGTCTGCTAAACAACAAGGACAACTGCAACAAAAAAATAGCCAGGCGCTGTGGCGGGCGCCTGTAGTCCCAGCTACTTGGGAGGCTGAGGCAAGAGAATCTCTTAAGCCCAAGAGTTTGAGGTTGCTGTGAGCTGTGATGCCATGGGCATTGGAATGAGACTCTGTCTCAAAAAAAGAAAGGAACTAGGCCTACTATACTGATACACACATGTGATCTATGAAAAAAAGGTCAACTTAAGGAGGTGGTCAATGTAGGTGGTCACCTATGGAGGTTCTGCCGTCTATGCATTCAGCTACCATGATTTCCCAGTCACCCTTATGAAAGTCAGCCTACAACTCAAAGAGAATAAGGTAAATAAAAATTCCTCCTGGCATCTAAACCAGCTCAGCCTGCTGCATGGTTACAACTCAATGTTGGTCCCTCTTAATGATACAAAAGATGGATGGTGCTGCTCAGCAAGAGAGAGCAATGACATATTTTCTGGCATCCTCCAGCTATGGGATGACTTCAAGGTTGTTCAAAGGTGCCCTTTCCTGAATGTGTCGTCAGTTTTTCATAAGGGATGGTTGCTGAGGGAGAGAAGATGATAAAAGTTAGATATCTGTGGATAGAGCAACCATGACATTTTTGCTACCTTGTGAATGACAGTCCAAAAGAAAATACCCTCAACAATTCTCAAATAAATATATTGCCCTCCCAACCAGATGGAGCCTGTATGGAACGAGGTGGTTAATGAGTCAGATGCTACATTTTTCAAGCAGACAGACACTATAAAGATTCTCAACCTGGAATCTCAGAGTGACTCAGCGGGATGCTTCTGAGATCAACAAGGACAATCTTCCTACTTTTGAAACTATAGAGGCCCAGAGAGAACTTGTCACAGACATACAGCCAGTCAGTGGAAAGCCATTCTCTGGTTCGGTTCTTTTTTCACTAGACCATGTCACTTCTCAACCAGCCAGGCTTCTGTCATGTAAGAGGTCACAAATAGATCTGCAAAATATTTCTTAGCTCAAGAGTTTTGTGGTTTTCAAGAAAATGCAAAAATCTTCCATTCTTTCTCAGGAAATACTGACTTCTGACCAGAAACATTTGCTTTCATGGATATGCTCAGGTCAGGAGGGTTTGAAACATAAAGATATTAAAGAAAAAAACCTTTCCTTCAATGCTACATTAAACATTTAAGCATTTTCCAGAAGGGTAGTTTGGAAGGCATAGCTGTATTCAAGTCAAGGCTCAAGATCATCATACTTCAAAAATACAAAGGTTTCAGAAGGCAATTTTTCTTATAACTTCTGCAATTTATAGACAGCAAGATATTAAAGAAACTGAAGAAATGCGTAGGGTGTAACTCTCCTGCTTTCTCCCCGCCTCCTAAAACAAACAGCTATTTCTATCGTTTCCAGATGGTTCTACCATCACTACGTAAACACTAGGAAGGAAAACTCACCAGAAATGATGCTAAAAACAAGAAATCTGAGCCGGGCACAGCGGCGTGGACCTGTAATCCCAGCACTCTGGGAGGCCCAGGAGGGAGGATCCCTTGAGCTTAGGAGTTTGAGACTAGCCTGAGCAAGAGTGAAATCCCATCTTTACTAAAAATAGAAAAAATAGCTGGGCGTAGTAGCACATGCCTATGGTTCCAGCTACTTGGGAGGCTAAGGCAAGAGGACTGCTTGAGGCCAAGAGTTTGAGTTTGCTGTGAGCTATGATGCCACGGCATTCTACCCAGGGTGACAGAGTGAGACTTTGCCTCAAAAAAAAAAAAAAAAAAAGGGTCTGGACTTTCCTCATACTTTTAATACCTCTTACAAAGGTGTACTTAAGCAAGCACTGAAAACAAGAAGCTTTCTCCTCTTGCGTTTTGAGTGCTACTTAGCACATAGTCACCTGTACAAAATTATTGCCACTATAGTGAAATGAACTAAAAGAAAAGTAAATTCTCCTGTGTTCCAGCAACGCTACTTGATAATGAACGTTTAGAACACTGAAATATATTTATTAAATGTTGGGTAGTCTCTCTTTAAGGGTAATTCATTACAACAAGTGATGACAAAGTTCTTTCAAATTTATAAAGCTACCACCTCTTTGAAAAAGTGTTGAAAAGAGCACACCCAAAGCACAGGCAACGAAAGTAAAAATAAACAAGTGGGACTACATCAAACTAAAAAGCCCACCAGGGAAACGCACATCGAAACCACCTCAGGACCCAATAGGAAGCATCTTTTCATTTTTTTTCCCCCCTCCCTTTTTTAAAAGAGATGTGGGCTCGCTCTGTCACCCAGACCGGAATGTGGTAGTGTGATTTCAGCTCCCTGTAGACTTAAACCTCCTAGGCTTTTGTTAATTTTTGAATTGAGTTTTTTTTTTTTTTTTAACTGTAACAAACACAACATACTAATTTTATTTTTAATATACTTACTTAATTGACATGATAATTGTAAATATTCATAGGATACACAGTGATGCTTGGATATATATAATGTATACTGATCTGACTGACATAACTGAATTGAGTTTTTGACTGTTGTTGAATTTTAGGAGTTCTTTATATACTCTGGATATTAATCCCTTATCAGATAAATGATTTACAAATATTTTCTCTGATTTTGTGGGCTGCCTTTTTATTATGTTAATAATGCCTTTTGATGTCAGTTTTTAAAAAGATTCATGAAGTCAAATTTATCTATTTTTTTCTTTTGCTGCCAAGAACTCTGGAGTTATATCCAAGAAATTATTCCTGAATCCAATGCTGTGAAGATGTGCTTGTTTTTTTTCTAAGAGTTCTATAATTCTAGGTCTTACGTTTAGGTCGTGGATCCATTTTGAGTTGTTTTTTTGTATAGGTTAAAGTCCAACTTCTATCTTCTACATGTGGACATCTAGTTTCCCGGAAGACTATCTACTCCCCGTTGAATAGAATTGGCACCCTTATCGAACCCCTATGCTGTTTTTTACAAATAAAATCCAGTTCTGTCATATTTTTGCCATCAATAATACCCTTCCCATCCCACCAACTGGTAATCAACTCCTAAACACATCTCCTTGACCTCATGGCCATTGCTTTATAAGGTTCTTATCTTTTCTATTCTAGAACATACTCCTAATTTCCAGTCTCCTGTATCTCTATGATCCACAAGACTTTTGCAAAATATAAATGAGATCATGTCCCTCCCTGCTTAAATTTTTTTACTGCCCACAAAATAAAGAATGGATTCTTTAGCAAGACTTATAAAATCTTATAAGACTTATAAAATCTTATAATGGATTCTTTAGCAAGACTTATCACCCTCTGCTGCCTCTCAAATTACCATTTTATTCCTTCTCTCTCTAATCTTGTCCCTCCCTGTCTTGGTGGTAAGACCCTACCTATTCTGTTAAAATTCAGATTAAGGCCAGGTGAGGTGGCTCATACCTATAATCCTAGCACTCTGGGAGGCCAAGGATGGTGGATGCTCAGGAGTTTAAGACCTGCCTGAGCAAGATCGACCCTTTCTCTAATAAAAATAGAAAAACTGGGTGGCACCTGTGGCTCAAAGGAGTAGGGCGCTGTCCCCATATGTCAGAGGTGGTGAGTTCAAACCCAGCCCTGGCCAAAAACTGCAAAAAAAAAAAAAAAAGTAGAAAAACTAGCTGGGCATAGTGGTGGGTGACTGTAGTCCCAGCTACTCGGGAGGCTGAGGTAAGAGGAGCTCTTGAGCCCAAGAGTTTGAGGTTGCTGTGAGCTATGACACTACAGCACTCTAGTCTGGGGCAACAGAGTGAGATGCTCACTCTCAAAAAAAAAAAAAGAAAAAAAAAAAATTTTTTTCCTGATTAAAATTGAACTCTCCCATGACCCCAACCCTTGGCCCCTGCTTCCGTTCTCTTCTGAGATCCTGCTGTACACAGGATCAGACACAGATCATACAGATCTGGTATCAGCACAGCACATACCAGATTTGGTGCTTCTGTGCTAAGTTATAACTTTCTATTAGTGTCTTTCTTCTCCATATAAAAATGGTGAACTCTTTGAGGGTAGAGAGTATGTCTTTCTTATCTTTGTGCCTTCAGTATCCCAACACAGCATCTAGGATACAGAAAATCCATAGAAAATATCTATTAAGTAAATGAAGGAAAAAATAAATTGGAAAAACAGATCAACTCCTGGTTATTGTGAGAGTAGGGGTTGGGGATATTGCCCCTGAGAGCAAGTCTGCCTGCATCATTCATGCCCCCTTCCCTTCTGCAGCTCATAAAGTCCTAGATGTCTGCTTTCTTGGCTGCGTCACATTCCCAGTCTGATATGGCAATCAGCCAGCTCCCAGTGTGAAGGGGTTACGGAGGACGAGGGGAAGGGCGGTGACTTCCCTAGCACTCTTCCAAGCTCTGTTCCAACATTCCTTAATAGTTCTTTGGCATTTCTACTATAAGATGGCACACTGAGCACATGTTGCAACCTCTCATTCCTGGTCTAGATCCTCAGAAATAAAAAGATTTTAAGAAAAATCTAGAACCACAAAGAAAAGAAGTGGCAGACTAGGAATTCTGAGGAACCCCTGGTAGGACATGATTAAAGAAGGAAATCACTGCCCAACAATGTTTCTTAAAAATGAAAGACATGATGGTAGCGGACACCAGGAGCAGGAGTGAGGCCCAGTGGGATATGCTGGGACCCCACACTGGGAGTGGCTAAGCCAGTGTTCACGTCTGCATCTATACCCTGAATGCTCAGATCAGACAGCAAATGTGGGCTCTGGGGTCTGAGAATCTTAGCAGAGGCCAGAGGGGCTGACAATACCCAGGAAGATTCAGGGGCCTCCTAGCCCAGAAGATGAGCCACTGGCACACTCAGTTGGCAGGTTCCTCCAGGTCTGGCCCCACCTTACTTTAGAAGCACTGTTTGTGATATACTCAGCCAAGCAGCACATGCTGTCTCTTCCCCGATGAGCAGGCATCAGCGAAAGAACATTCTCGATCAGACTAGCAGAACATCAACAACAAAAATGAGCTTTCAGCTAAGAATCACCAAACATTTGCAGAGTGCTAATATCAAGAAAGTGAGTCACCATACTCAACAAACTGAAGACCTTCCAATGGAGGACAAGAAACAGAATGGGTAACTCAAAGCTTTAAAACAGATATAATTTAGGGCCGGACATGGTGGCTCACACCTGTAATCCTAGCACTCTGGGAGGCCGAGGTGGGTGGATTGCTTGAGCTCATGAATTCAAGACCAACCTAAGCAAGAGCAAGACCCCATCTCTAAAAAAAAAAAAAAAAAAAAAAAAGCTGGGAAAAAAAAAATAGCTGGGCATTGTGGGGGGGGCACCTATAGTCTCAGCTGCTTGGGAGGCTGAGGCAAGGGAATTGGTTGAGCCCAGGTGTTTGAGGCTGCTGTGAGCTATGATGCCAGGGCACTCTACCAAGGGTGACAAAGTGAAACTCTGTCTCAAAAAAATAAAATCATAAAATAAGATAAAATAAAGTAAAATAGATATAATTTATATTCTCAGGAAGATTTAAGAATACATTATGCCCATGAAAAAAGAAACAGCTAGATATCTTAGAAACCAAAATGCTGGATTATTAAAATAAAAAATTCAACAGCTGGGCCAAATAGCAGAATGGACACAAGCAAAGAATAAATAAAAACAGGAAGACCGGCTGGGTATAGGCCATTAAAACAGGGGCATTATGAGACAAGAGAATTGGGGACTGCCTGGCCACCCTGCACCTTCTCACTCCTTAAGCAAGCACAAAGAAGATACAGCAGAGAGCTGTCAGAGCTGAAAGTTCCTTTGGTTGCTCACAATTCAGGTTTGCGTGCCGTGGGGCAGCCAGGCAGTAGAGCCCTACTTGACCGCCAGTCCCATGCACCTGGCCCTGCGGCCAGATCATGGCCTCTGGCTGTCTCAGCCACTTGCCTCTTTGCATCGGTTTTTCCTCCATCAGTAACTACAGCTGAAACAGACATCCTCCACATTGTGCACACTGGTTCTGCCTTTGTCCTTGAGAGTTGATACTTGGCATTAGCATGAAACTTGTAGGTGTGGAAGGGCTGAGAGAGAATTCTAACACAAAAAATCCTATTAAAATTGTACTGGAGAGATGAAAAAACTCCTGTTGTATTTTGACAGAATTATTTTTATTAAAATACACATCCATGAGCAGTAAAAAAAAAAACAAACAAAAAAAAAACACAACAGGAAGACCGAGTTGAGTTCTTTCAGAAAGCACCCAAAGGACAAAGAGATAGAAAGTATGAAAGAAGAATTAAAAAACGTGGTAGCAGAGCCAGAACTCCCACTATTTATGTAATAAGAATTCCACAGGGAGAGGATGGAGGGAATAAATCATAGAGACTACTTGAGAAAGGAACAAAAGAGAATCATTTCTTAGAATTTAAGAAATTTGTGGATCTTTAAGAATACAATAAGAACAGAGTATCACAGATGGTAAAAAAAATAAAAATAAAAAAACCTATGTCCTAGTAAAATTCCTGACTTCTCCCAGCCCCCAAATCTCAAAGGCTTCCAGAGCAAAAGAAAACTAGGTTATCTTGTAAGAGAGTAAGAATGAGATTGACTTCAGGTCTTTAATAAGCAACACAGAATGCCAAAAAAAAATTTGCCTATTCTATCACACAGTAGCTAAAAGGTGGAAACCACCCAAATGCCCATCCATAAATGACTGGATAGGGTGGCACCTGTGGCTCAGTGAGTAGGGCGCCAGCCCCATATACTGAGGGTGACAGGTTCAAACCTGGCCCCGGCCAAACTGCAATAAAAAAAAAGAAATAGCCGGGCATTGTGGTGGGTGCCTGTAGTCCCGGCTACTCGGGAGGCTGAGGCAAGAGAATCACCTAAGCCCAAGAGCTGGAGGTTGCTGTGAGCTGTGGCGCCACGGCACTCTACCAAGGGCGACAAAATGAGACTCTGTCTCTAAAAAAAAAATGTAGATGAATGGATAAACAAAATGTGGTTTATACATACAATGGAATATAGTCTTAATAAAGAATAAAAGTCTGATACTGCTAGAACGTGGATAAATCTTGAAAACATTATATTAAGCCAGACACAAAAGGACAATATGGTTTGATTATACAAGGGACCAAGAATAGGCAAATTCACAGAGACAGAAAGTAGAACAGAGATTATAAGGAACTGGGGAAGAGGAGGCTGTGGGGAGTTGTTATTTAATGGGTACACAGTCTGTCTGAAACAATGGGAAGTTCTGGAAATGGATAGTTGTGATGGTATCATGCACAATGTGAATATACTTATGTGCCTATTTTGTACATTTAAAATAGTTAATTTTATATTTACATTTATGTTTTGCCACAATTACAAAATTTAAAAAGTAGGAAATCTGAATAGACTCATTACTGTAGAAAAAATTGAAAGGATAGTCAAAGATCTGCCTTCAAACCAGGTAACACACTCAGATGGTTTTTCAGATAAGATCTAATCCTAGATCTGACAAAGGATTAATATCCAGAATATATAGAAAAATTCCTACAAATCAATAAGAAAAGGATAACTCTATAAGACAAATAGGCAAAGGATGTGAACAGGCACTTCACAGAGGAAATCTAAATGGTCAATCATTAATAGAAAAAATAGTAATCTCATAAACTACCAGGGAAATGAAAATTAAAAGAACTAGATACCATTTTTCTTCTATCAAATAGATAAAAATGAAAAATGACAATATTGAGTACTGTTGAGGGTACAGAGAAATGGGTATTCACACACCTTGCAGATACGTAGTTTTAAAGCATTATAAAGCTTCTCTGGAGGGCAAGTGGGCGTACTTACTAAAATTTTAACGCCCATCTAACCTTATAATCCAGAATCTACCCTGGAGAAATATTTGCAAATGTGCAAAAGGGGATGATATATTTAAAAAATTAGAAACAAACAATACAGTGTTAGCCGAATGGATAAATAACCTGTGGTATATTATTCTATGGAATGCTATGTATCAGTTAAATACAACATGGGAAATCTCTAAAATACATTTATAGGATAGGTTGAAAACAAAAAAGGAGGCTGGGTGTAATGGCTCACACCTGTAATCCTAGCACTCTGGGAGGCTGAGGTGGGAGGATCACTTGAGCTCAGGAGTTCAAGAACAACCTGAGCAAGAGCAAGACCCCACCTCTACTAAAGATAGAAAAATTAACCAGGCATTGTGGCAGGTGCCTGCAGTCCCAGCTATTCATGAGGCTGAAGGAAGAAGATAGTTCAAACCCAGGAATTTGGGGTTGCTGTGAGCTAGCCTGGGCAACAGAGTGAGACTGTGTCTCAAAGGAAAAAAGAAAACAAAAAGAGGTTTCAGAATGAAGCATATGGCATGAAAACTATTTATTTAAAGCAAAACAAAACCATTAACTAAAACTATAGATCTATGTAAATATACAGATTAAAAATCTGGGGAGATATCCATTAAACTGGTATCAGTCACTACCTCTAGGAAGAACAACGGGATTTGAGGTATAAAGAGAACTTAAGTTTCATCTGTATATATGACTTTTTTAAACAAAACATATAAACTTGTGTAATTAAAAATAAAGGAACTTAAGAAAAAAGGTGCTCACAGCAGTCAAACGTATTAGGAAGGCAGAGCTGAAAATGATGGCAGCTGCTAAGTTCTAGCCCTTCATTTCTTCTCTGCTGCAAGGAAGGTTGTTAGGATTTGTTGATGGTGATTGTCGCTGTGTTCTCAGAAGAGTCACTGAATTCACCATCCCTCATCCTCTTTGAGAATCCTCATCTTCCTTCTCTCAAAGCATCAGACTTTCTTTCCATTAGATGTGAATCTGCTATTAAAACTCAACGGTAGTAGGAAAGAGAGCTGGGCCTGGGGACATACACCTATAGTCCCAGCTACTTAGGAGGCTACGGCAGGAGGATTGCTTGAGCCCAGGAGTTCAAGACCAGCCCAGGTGGTAGAGTGAGACCACTTTTCTTCAAAAAAAAAAAAAAAAAAGGAGTAGGAAGTAATGAATAAGGTTAGAAAAAGTAAGTCATTTTTTGGTTAGATTTCGTCCTAGTGTTGCACAGTGTTTTTCCAAAGAAAGCCACAGCAATCTATGCCATTCCATGTGTTCTTTTCATCAATGTGACTCTGACACGCCTACTAGGGGGTGAGAGAACACCGTCCTCCTTCTTCTTGAATCTTAGAGTCTTGTGAGTACAGCAGAAGTGATGCTCTGTGATTTCCAAGCCCATTTCTCTTGGGATGCTCATTCTTGGAACCCAGTCACCTAACCATGAGGAAATCCAAGCAACCCAGAGCCTGGCTGAGCCCCACCTGACAGCAAGCACCAACTTGCTAGCCATGAGAGTGAGCAAAGGATGCTTCCGCTCTCAAGCTGCCTCAGCTGATGCTGCACGGAACAGAGACAAGCTGCTTCTACTGAGCCAGGCCAAATTACACAAGCAAAATAATTAGCATTTTAAGCTGTTAAGTTTTGTGGCAGTTTGTTACCAGGCAATAGATATCTGGAACAGTGTCCTTCACAAATACAGACAACTGAGAACTGTCCATGTATACAGCTGCACCTATGTAATATAGGCAGCTTTAGAAGACAGCGTAAGAGGTATCATAGCGGCGGTGCCTGTATCAGATAGTGTTAAATCAGGAAACATCCTGGCTCCTTCTTACACTTTAGATTCTACAATGAACACGCTGAGTCAAATGCATACGCACTTCCTGGGCACCACTTTTTCTTAAGGGCCGAGCATTTTTCTCCAGTGACACTTTACCTTTCAGACAGCTGCCGGATCTGTGGGATTCCCATATACTTGTGGAAGTGCTCTAGGACATTCATTACACCCTGAAGGAGATTAGCGACTTCTCCATACTGTCTTCGCCTGGTCATGGCTCTGCAAGGAAATAAAAAGTTGAAAAATCCTAAAAAAACGCCAAGGACATAAGATACAGATGTGGAGCAACCTATTCTGGCTCTAACACAGATATCAACTCAACTGTGCACTGTGGACGAAAAGTAAGACCTGGTCTAAACCCACAAGGTGACATCATTTAGTAGAGAAGGGTCAAGTACACCTCTAACTACTATCAGGCAGGATGAACTACATTCTACATAGAAGTTTGAGTTATGCAAGGCTGGGTGCGGTGGCTCATGCCTGTAATCCCAGCATTCTGAGAAGCTGAGGCCAGGCTGCTGAGCTCAGTTTGAGACCAGCCTGAGCAAGAGCGAGGCCCTGTCTCTAAAAATAGCTAGATGTTGTGATGGGCGCCTGTAGTCCCAGCTACTTGGAAAGCTGAGGCAAGAGAATCACTTGAGCCTAAGAGTTTGACGTTGCTGTGAGCAATGATGTCATAGCACTCTACTGAGGGTGACCAAGTGAGACTCTGTCTCAAAAACAAACAAAAAAAAGAACTTAAAGTTACATGCTATGGGGACTCCAAAAGAATGTGTAGGCAATAAATTCTCATTAGGTTGGGGAGGGGAATATGGGAAGACTATGGATTTAGATTGAGCAGTATGGGATTAGTGCACTTTTGGCAGAGAACAGGGGTAGGGATGTTACTATATAAGGATTATGCCATTTGGACAAATCAAACACATCTTTCCAGGATACAACAAAGGGCATTTATATGCACTTACATGTTAACTCAAATCTGTAGGTTTTAAGGCAATGATGAACAACTCTGTGTCAGAGAGATGTCTGCTTTCCCTGTGCTAAGGTACATGAAGATGCTGACATGATCAACAGTTATAGGGAGAGAGTACAAACTATTAGAGCTAAATTTTTCATTAGGGTTGGGCTTTTAAATTTTATTTATCATTTCCCTTAAAAGGCATTGAAAAAGGATCAAATTCAAGCCAAGACACTATGTTGCTACCACTGTCCAGTCTGAAAGTTTGGGGTCACACTGAGCACCCAGGGAAGGGACACAGGAGACTGCTGTTTCCCTCTCCTGTTGGCCACAGCTGTCACTGCTCACAGAAGGGACCAGGGGTGCCCTGGAGCTCATGCAACACAGAGGAAGGATAGGGAAGAGCCTGCCTGCTCCTCTGCTTCCCTTCACTGTATTTTCCCTCCCTCCTCCCCCAAGACTTTGGATACTGTTTCTCAGTTTCTGTAGAGTAGCTCTTTCTTCATCCACATGAAAACTTATACTGAAGCTGGGACAGGGAGAATCCTCAGCCTGAGACAGACCACTGAGGTGAAACGGAATGGCAGAATCTTGCTAGCAAAGGAGGTTTTGCATTGCTTCTTTGTGATAAATGACCAGCTATTCCTTTTAATGCTATTTCTAGCATTCTCACATATCATTCCCACTAAAAGCCAAATAGGGAACTACTGACTTGGAAAAAAATAGGTCTAGCTATAAAAAGAGGCTGAATGACAAATCAAAGATCCGTTTCCATTTGGTCCCTTCAATGACATTGCAACTCACTCGAAAAACAGCAGGAAGACTTGCCAAGGCAGAGGCTACAGGGGGTGATTATGGGCTGAAATCACCTTGTCTGTCTTCACGGTATAGATCGACTACATGAAAATGAACTATATTCTTGGAGTCATTCTCATAGGCTTTTTGAGTCTCCTTCAGAATCACCTGCACCTCATTTACTTCAAAGCTTTATGTGCTTGTTAAGTTTTGAACACCAGAGGGCAAAGCAAATTTCACTCAAGGCCCACATGCAGAAAGTGGGACAGGCTGGTGAGACTCCTCTGCCTGAGAAGTGAATAAACCTGTAATGCCATTTTCTTTATATATTTCTCATGGACACAAAAGAGAAAGTTCATGTTGCTTACTCCAGGGAATCGACGCCGCCTGCCAACATGTGCAGGTGGTTCAGTGTTGTGATAGAGGTGGTCAGGTGGCGTTTGGCATGATCTAACTGCTTAATATCACGGGTGATCTCCTTCACCTAAAGATTGAAAAACCGCAGGAGAGAAAGGAAGAAGGTTAAGAAATATGACATGCTTCTGCAAGTCGCTCCACAAGAAGCCAATGTGAATGAAACAAGGAAAAAAATCTCAGGTTAGCCCTTGGAGAAAACACAAACAGGCTCATAATACAAAATCAAAAATAATTTCCAGTTGGCCTATTTATTTTCTTCTGATTCTACACAGGGTTATAAAACCGTCAGTGGTAAGAAGGAAATGAAATTTATTTTTACCCCATACAGAATGATCCGAATAGCAATTTTCTACTGAGCATATAGATAAGACATAGGAGCAAGGTGAGCACTTCTTCTCTTGCATAAGGTCAGAAACACATGCCCTGTGACATTGGAGCTACGGGGTTTGGTACAGAAATAGGTATTAGTCAGCTAACTGAACTGAAATAGTTTTTATAATGGAACTAAGAGTTTATGGCTTGGAGCTCCAGCAAACACTTTCTCTCAAATCTCAAGAAGACCAAAGTGTAGCTCTTGTAACATAAGCTTAACATGAAATGTTGTGAGAGGAGAGTGGCAGGCTCCAGGGAGTAAGCAGGAAATCTGGGGAGTAAAGTTCACATCCAAGAGACAGAAATCCTGTATCTGGAAATGCAAATATATTTCAGTCCCTAGAAGACTATACTCAACAGAGAAGTTGAAAAAATTCCCCAATTTAACACATAAGTGAAATCTTCCAGTAAACTGAGTCCATGCTGACTAAGAAACTTTCTTAATAGCAGTTTGGCTTACGGGTTCTGAAGGTAGGCCTGGCACGGCGGCTCACACCTGTGATACCTGGAAGGGAGGGAGAGCCCTGGATACCACGCACAAACATTCTAGTCACTGGATATCTCCCATTGAAGTGAAAAATTTGGTAGAAAGTTAAGTTCATGTGATCTGATTTTTCAGAGGTTGAGTACCCTGGGTGAACTCATAAGATTATGAACTGGCCAGTTCAATTCCATACCCACAAGCCTCCAAAGCTGACTTGGATCTTAGCAGAAAAAAGCCTTTGTAGGCCAGGCATAGTAGCTCATACCTATAACCTCAGTAGTTTGGGAGGCCCAGGTAGGAGTATTACTTTAGCCCAGGAGATCTAGACTAGCCTAGACAACACAGTGAGACCCCATTTCTTAAAAAAAAAAAAAAAAAAAATAGCTAGGCTTGGTAGCATGGCCTGTAGTCCCAGTTACTTGGGAGGCTGAGACAGGAGGATCCCCAGGAGTGCCAGGCTACAGTGAGCTATGATTGCACCAATGCACTTGAGTATGGGTGACAAAGCAAGACTCTGTCTCAAAAATTTTATTTTATTTTATTTATTTTTGAGACAAAGTCTGATTCTGTCACCCTCGGTGGAGTGCTGTGGCATCATAGTTCACAGCAACGTCAAACTCTTGGGCTCAAGTGATCCTCTTGCCTCAGCCTCCTAAGTAACTGGGACCCAGGTGCCCACCACAAAGCCTGGTTATTTTTAGAGACGGGGTCTCGAACTCCTGAGCTCAGGCTATGTACTCACCTTGGCCTCCCAGGCATGAGCCACCACAGCTGGCCTGTCTCAAAAAATTTTTGAAAACCTCTTTCATGGGGACTTTTCCATTAGGCCTGACTTCTCTCTAACCCTCAAATTACCTCTATTTCCATTGTGTACTTTGTTTAAAAAACGCTAAGATCCCTCCACCACTTCACTGAATAATTAAATTGGAGGCAAAAAAAGATGAGTGGAATAATGAACAAATATAGTAGCTTGGCCCTATAATGTGATCATTCACTCCAAACACTGAAAATCATCATCCTATTTCCTACAAAAAAACCCCTCTGTTTCTTTCTGGATTCCTTAGCTTCAGTCCCAACATCAGTAGTCTTTAACCACTATGTTCAAAGTCACAGTCATCTATGACTCTTCTTATTCCCTGTAGTCATTAAATCCTAAATATTCTTCCTTTGCCTCATGTCAGGGGTCTGTCCCTTCCATTCCATTCCTTACTGCTCTGCACGGAACTAACTAGTTTCTTTATTCCCAGAATCTCCCATCACTTTCCAACCTATTTCCTGTGTTTCTCTAGTCCAGACACACTGAACTACTCACTTTCTTCTAAACTAAACTGTTTAATAGTAGGGCCTATAAGGACATAGGTCACACTTACACTACACACTTATACCATTCCACTAAACAGAATGCCCACAGTTAACTCAACACAACTGTTACCCCTGGGCAGTCAAAAAAGGTCAGAACATGGCTCAGCGCCTGTAGCACAGTGGTTATAATGCCAGCCACATACACAGAGGCTGGTGGGTTTGAGCCCCACCCACGCCAGCTAAACAACAATGACAACTGCAACAGAAAATAGCTGGGGTATTGTGGTGGGCACCTGTAGTTCCAGCTACTTGAGAGGGTGAGGCAACAGAGTCGCTTAAGCCCAAGAATTTGAGGTTGCTGTGAGCTGTGATACCACAGCACTCTACCAAGGGTATCATAGTGAGATTCTGTCCCAAACAACAATAACAAAAAAAGATGGAACATAAAAAGGCAGGCTTTGGCATCAGACAGAACGAGGGCTGAATGCCAGTTCTAGTACTTACTAACTCTGTGCCCCTAGGACAAGTTTCTTAGCTTTACTGAGTCTCAGTTTCCTCATCCATAAAATTGGTAATCATAAAAATAATAATGACAATAAAACCTACTTCATAAGGCTATACAAGTTAGCTTGCTTGTATAAAGAACTGCCAGGCCTGGTGCGGTGGCTCACACCTGTAATCCCAGCGTCTGGGAGGCCAAGTCGGGTAGATTGCTTGAGTTCAAGAGTTCAAGACCAGCCTGAACAAGAGCGAGACCACATCTCTAAAAATAGCTGGGTGTTGTAACAGGAGCCTGCAGTCTCAGCTACTAGGGAGGCTGAGGCAAGAGGATCACTTGAGCCTAAGAGTTTGAGGTTGATGTGAACTACAACGCCAGGGCACTCTACTAAAGGGGACAAAGTGAGACTCAGTCTCAATAAAAAAAAATAATAATGATAATAATTAAAAAAAAAAACAACTGAGGCCGGGTGCAGTGGCTCACGCCTGTAATCCCAGAACTATGGGAGGCCAAGGCAGGCAGATCACCTGAGCTCACAGGTTAGTGACCCTGTCTCTGAAAAATAGTCAGGTGTTGTAGAGGGTACCTGTAGTCTGAACTACTTGGGAGGCTGAGGCAAGAGAATCGCTTGAGCCCAAGAGTCTGAGGTTGCTGTGAGCTATGACACCACTGCACTCTACTGAGGGTGACTAAGTGAGACTTTATCTACAAAAAATAATAATAAATAAATAAATAAAAGAACTGGCATAGTGCTTGGCACACTGCTGCTTAGCGCAGCTTTCCCCTTACTCCTACTTCTCCTTCAATTCAGCGAAGCACTGTCCAAGAAAGTAAGACATCTAATAACTTCAGAAGCAGCTTACTCAAACTGTTGCCATGCACTTTTTTGGATGGAATAGGGTGCATTGTCCAAAACAGCATATTATAATTGTAACAACAGCAGTGCCTAAGAAACCCAAGTTCAATAAACGCTAGCAAGAGTAGCACCTGATAGTGCTTCCTGACAACTGCACTTCAAGGGCCCCTGGGTGGTGCTGAGCACAGTGCATCCTCGGGGAAGAGCCACAAACCAAGTCTCTATTTCCACGCTCAGTGCCCTTCAGACATTTAATTCTTACAAGAACCCCATGAAGTAGATGCTCTCATTCTTATTTATAGTTGAAGAAACTAAAATTCAGACAATTTAGAGACATTACATTACTTAGAATTTGAACCTGTGGAGTAGGAGTGGGGGAATGCTGTGTTCCTGGTCCCCAGAGGGACCTTCTGAGTGCATCACTGGTGGACACAAATTTGTAGAGGGAGAACTTACAACTACATGCAGGGATTGTGGGCAGGATACATTCCACCTCCCAGATCCAGGAGCAGTTTTAGCATGCTCCCAAGTTACATACTGAACACGTATATCCTCTTTTTTTTTTTTTTTAGAGACAGAGTCTCACTTTTTCATCCTTGGTAGAGTGCCATAGCATCATAGCTCGCAGCAACCTCCAGCTCTTGGGCTGAGGCGATTCTCTTGCCTCAGCCTCCCAAGTAGCTGGGACTACAGGCACCCACCACAACGCCTGGCTATTTTTTTGCTGCAGTTTGGCCGGGGCTGGGTTTGAACCCACCACTCTTGGTATATGGGGCTGGCACCCTACTCACTGAGCCACAGGCCCCGCCCCCGAACACATATATCTTAATTGAGAAATACGTGATATAAACAAATCCTTTCTCTCAGGAATCTAAAAGGACTAAGGAACTATTTTTGGGAAAAGAGAAAAAGAAAACTTTTCCTATTTAAAAACAGGGCTGCAAATGTAGAGCAGCAGGGGCTGTGAGTCACTACTGTCTAGCAGCAGCCTGTGGCTCAATCTGGAACGTACTCACAGGGGCTTGCTTTAGAGACATGCATGCCTGGCTGGCAAGTAGTGGGAGAAGAAAGCCCACTAATTAGTATGACTGGATGAGATGCTAACTTCCTTATTTGGTGCAAAAAAGGTAGGAAGATACCTAAACTCACCATCTGCTCTGATTTTTCTGCTTTGTCTTTGATATCTTTGATTTTGCCGAAGAGTTGCTGAATAGCTTTTTGAGCCTCCTCAAGTGCCTAGAAAAAGAGAAAGAAATGAAAAAAAACAATTCAAGATAGCTCCAGCTACTACTCTTTAATCAATTCCAGTCGCAAAAGAAAATTACCATAAAGCTCTCTTGATTCACTGTACTTAGCCAACAATTTTTCTGTACCAAAGTAGCAGAGACGTACAGAGTCCAGCATCTGGATATAGGCAGATACTTGGGATCCTTACAAAACTGCATCATAAAGTTGTTTCTTTTAAATTTTTGCATCATAAAGTTTTAATTTACAAACAAAATTATTTTCTTCTATCCCAGTGATTACTACACGTGTTGTTGAAGACGACAAATGCACAGGGCATGCACATCTGTGCATGTGTGTGCACGGTAACCCCAAGGCTACAGAAAGGCAGAGGTGACTGTGAGCTGGGAGTAGGAAGAGTTCTCAATTTGGACATTCCAAGAGATTGTGCTCTCAAAAGGATTGGGGCTGCGCACAAGGACTCCATAATTGTGGCAAATCTTCAAGACATTTATAGTACCTCATTTAGAAACCAATGCAATGAGGTTAGAAAGGAATACTAAAGCTAATGGGGAGCCAAATGTTGCCATTAAAACAAAAACCTACAAAGACTGATGCTACACATTAGAAGTATCGCAACTCACCGTCTCTTCTGAAGGCAGGGGAAGCGGTGTGAGAGGGGCCGGGAGGGTGCCTGCCAGCCACACATGTGTGTATGCGTGTACTTCACTACGCATGACGGAAGACTACCTACAGCCAAACTGCTACTCCGAATTCCTGTGGCAGTCATGGTGCCAGCCACATTACTCAGCGTTTCCTTAATTCACTCCTTCACTCATCCAACAGGTATTTCCTGAAGACCTCCCAACGCCAGGCATTATTCTAAGCACTGGGAACCCAATGGCAGAGGGGACAGGCAGGGTCTCTCTCCTTGTCCTCAAGGAACTTACCATGTTGAGAAGTTGGGGGAAGAGACGCTGGAAGAGCAACTAAAGAAAACAAGAAAATTCCTGAGTGAGATGGATGTGGTGAAGGAATTATGCAGAGTGATGAGAATAAGAGAAATGGTGGTCATTTCCTGAAATGACCCTGCATATAAGCTAGGACGTCCAGGATGAGGAAGAGTCAGGACGTGTGGATCTGGAGTAAGAGAACAAGCAGCGAGCACAGCAGTGCAATGACACTGATCTCGAAAAGACCTTACTTAGTGTTTTGCCAGCCTGAGCCAGGGCGAGACCTCATCTCTACTAAAAAATAGAAAAACTAGCCAGGTGTTGTGGTGGGCGCCTGTAGTCCCAGCTACTCAGGAGGCCGAGGCATGCGGATCACTTGAGTTCAAGAGTTCGAGGTTGCTGTGAACCCCTCTGCCATTGGGTTCCCACAGCACTTGACCCAGGGCAACATAATAACACTCTATTTCAAAAAAAAAAAAAGAAAAAGAAAAAAGAAAAAAGAAAAGAAAAGAAAAAGCAAGAAAGGAAAAGAAAAAAAAAAAAAAAAAGACCTTTGTGTTTTGGAGGATCAAAAAGCAAGTAGATAGTAGTGTAACACCAAAGTGGGAAGTATTATAAAATAATTTGGAGAAGGAGGCTGGGGTCTGAGCATGGACGGCCTTGAAGACCTGGTACAAGCATGGGGATTCTGGTCCCAAGGCAATGAAAAGCCGCCAAAGGTTTTTAAACAAGGGACTGCACATGTTACTACATGCATAAAAGACTTCTCCTCCATGGCAAGAGGATCATACCAGGCAGGAGTGAAAGCAGGAAAGGAAGATCTGTTAAAAAGCTGCAGCCCACCTACACAGTGGGTCACTCCTGCAATCCCAGCACTCTGGGGGGTCAGCACAGGAAAACTGCTTGAGGCCAGGAGTTTGAGACCAGTTTGAGACCCCATCTCTACAAAAAAAAAAAAAAAAAAAATTCAAAGATGCTGTACTTTTCTATATTTGTATAGGTGAGAGATGCAAGAGGTCTAGACCAGGCAGCCAGTGGTGACGGGAAGGAGTGGAGCAGTTCAGGATTTATAAGAAGGTATAACCCACATGACCCTGATGGGCTGCATGTGGGTAATGAGGGAGAAGAACGAGTCAGAGATTATTCTTAGATTTTGGTTTGAAAAGCCAGTGACTGGTTCCATTTACTGAGCTAGGGAAGACAGGAGGATGGGCCTGACAGGAAGCTGTGTGTGGTGGTGGCAGAAAGGTTGGAAAACAAGAGTTGTGTGTGCAATATGTTAAGAGTGCACGGGCCGGCACTGAAGGCTCATGCCTGTCATCCTAGCACTCTGAGAAGAGGAGGTGGGTGGATTGCTTGAGCTCACGAGTTTTAGACCAGCCTGAGCAAAAAGCGATACCCTGTCTCTGCCAAAAATAGAAAAACTGAGCCAAGAGGATCACTTGAGCCCATGAGTTGGCGGTTGCTGTGAGCTATGACACCACAGCACTCTACCAAGGGCAATAGCCTGAGACTCTGTCTCAAAAAAAAAAAAAAAAAAAAAAAGAGTTTGAGGTTGCTGTGAGCTATGATGCCATGGTACTCTACCAAGGGCAACAAAGTGAGACCCTGTCTCAAAAAAAAGAAAAGAGTGCACAGCCTGAGCCATGGTTTACATGTTCCCCAAAGTTCATGTGTTGGAAACTTAATCCTGAATGTAATAGTGTTGACAGGTGGGACCCATAAGAGGGGATGAGGTCATGAGGGCTCTGCCCTCATGAACGGATTAATGGCATTATCTGCAGAGTAGGTTCCTGACAATCGAGTTTCACCCCTTTCTCAAGCAGGTGCTTTCTTTCTCTTTCCCTCCCCTCCCCTTCCCTTCCCTTTCCTCCCTCCTTCCCTCCTTCCCTCCTTTCTTCCCTCCCTCCCTCCTTCCTTCCTTCCCTCCTTCCTTCTTTCTTTTTTCCTTTCTTCTGTTAAAAAGCTGCTGCAGGCCTGGCGCAGTGGGTCACTGCCTTCCCTTCTTTCCCTTCCTTCCTTTTTTTTTTTTTTGAGACAGAATCTCATTATGTCGCCCTCGGTAGAGTGCCATGGTGTCACAGCTCACAGCAACCTCAAACTCTTGGATTTAGCCATTCTCTTGCCTCAGCCTCTCAAGTAGCTGGGACTACAGGCACCTGCCACAATGCCCGGCTATTTTTTGGTCGTAGTTGTCATTGTTTGGCAGGCCCGGGGTGGGTTCAAACCCGCCAGCCTTGGTGCATGTAGCACCCTAGCCACTGAGCTACAGGCGCTGAGCCGGTGTGTGCTTTCTTGCCCTTTCACCTTCTGCCTTGGGATGACATAGCAAGAAGGGCTTGCCAGATGTAGGCCCCCTGACCTTGGACTTCTCAGCCACCAGAAGAACTGTAAGAAATAAGTCTCTTTTCTTTATAAATTACTCAGTCTGGTGCCTTCTGTTTCAGTAACACAAAACTATAGCTATTGCTGTAACCAATACCTCAAAATGCGGTTTTAGAACAAGTTTGGGCAATGGGTAATGGGTAGAGGCTGGAAAAGTTTTGAAGTGAATACTGGAAAAGGCCTGTATGGCTGCAAATGGGACACCAAGCATAAGGCTCAGAAGAAAAGAAGAAATGCAGGGAAAGTCTGGAACGTCTTAGTGGTTGTGACAGGAATGTTGATAGAAACACAGACAGTAAAGGCAATTCTGATGAGGTCTCTGACAGAAACGAGGAACAGGGTATTGGAAACTAGAGTAAAGGCCATTCTTATTATAAAGTGGCGAAGAACTTGGCTGACTGGTGTCTATGCCCTAGGGCTTTATTGAAGGTGGAATTGACAGTGGTAAACTAGGCTGTCTGGTGGAAGACGCTGCTAAGCAAAATTCCAAAGGAGCTGCACAGTTACTTTTAACTGCAGACAGTAAGATGTGAGGAGAGAGAAATTATTTAAATAAGGAATTTATAATTAAAAGTAAAGCAGAATGGAAAGATTTGGAAAATCTGCAGTCTGGCCATGGAAGGAGTGAAAGGCATGTTTAGGAGAGCGATCCAAGGGTGGAGCCACGCAACCAT
This sequence comes from Loris lydekkerianus, assembly GCA_963574355.1. Taxonomy (NCBI): domain Eukaryota; kingdom Metazoa; phylum Chordata; class Mammalia; order Primates; family Lorisidae; genus Loris; species Loris lydekkerianus. Next base: position 15,496 of record CAUYPK010079165.1, on the reverse strand, counting down.
TTGCTGAAGAGATTAGTAGGGAGAGAAGGGAGCCGTGTGCTGTTCTTTGAAAGAAAAAAAAAATGTGGGAGGATGATCCCAAAAGCCTTTTGGAGAGCCTGGGGCAGAGCAGGGTCTTGAGGGCAACGTTTCCAGAGAGGTGGCCCCAGGACCTCAGCGTCCGCTGCCCAGGCCTGCCAGTGACTCTGCTCCCCACATTCTGGGGCAGCACTCCTTGGCTGACCTAGCCATGGCTCCAGTGGGCTTGGGTGTGGCTTGGGCTGCTGCTCCAGAGGGCACAAGCGCCAAGCCTTGGTGGTCTTCACATTGTGCTAACTCTGCAGATGTATAGAATGCAAAATCTGTGGGGCCGTGGCAACCGCCACTTAGATTTCAAAAGATGTCATGGACAGCCAGGGAGCCCAGGCAGAGACTTGATGCAGGGCCGGCATCACTGTAAAGAGCCCCATACTAGGGAAATGCCTAAGGAAATCATGGGCATGGGCCATCTCAGCGCGCATGCCCAGCACAGGAAAGCTGCAGGATGAATCACGCCTTGAGGCTTACCTATTTCTGATTTAGAGGAGACTTTGGACTTTTCAGTTGATGCTGGAACAAGTTTAGAGCTTGGGACTATTAAGATGAAAAGAATACATGACATGAATTAGGGCTCCAGGGACAGAATGCTATGGTTTGAATAGGTTTCCCCCCCAACTTCATGTATTGGAAACTTAATGCCCAATACAACAGTGCTGACAGTGAGACTGGGTCACGAGGGCAGAGCCTACTCATGGCCACAAGGCAGCAAGATGACATAGCAAGAAGGCCCTTCCTGGCCGGGCGCGGTGGCTCACGCCCGTAATCCTAGCACTCTGGGAGGCAGAGGCGGGTAAAGAGCTTGAGCTCACAAGTTAGACCCCAGCCTGAGCAAAAGCGAGACCCCATCTCTACTAAAAATAGAAAAACTAAGGCAAGAGGAAGGGTCACTTGAGCCCAAGTTGGAGGTTGCTATGAGCTATGACACCACTGCACTCTACCGAGGGCAACAGCTTGAGACTCTGTCTCTAAAAAAGGCCCTTGCCACATACAAGTCCCTTGACCTTGGAATTCCCAGCCTCCAGAACTATAAGAAATAGATTTCTTTTCTTTATAAATTACTCAGTCTGGTATTCTGTTGTAGCAACACAGAATGGACTAAGATGACCTACTGGATATCTAGTGGAGACATCACGCTGGACACACCAGTCTGGGGCTTGGAATAGAGGTGAAAGCTAGAGATTTAAATTCAGAAGTCATCACTTTAGAGATGATATTTATGTCTGTTAAGACAGGAGAATTGGCAGAGAAGAGAAGAAGGCTCGGGGTTAAGCCCTCAGGCACGCCAATATTCAGAAGTTAGAAGAAAAAGAAGGGGCAGAGAGACAGAGAAATTTTAACAGTGACCTGAGAGAAAACTGGGACTGTGGTGTCACAGAAGTGACAAACCAAAGTGTCTGAAGGACAAGAAAGAGAGAGAATGATTATGCCTTATGTTGTTGAAAATGCATGTGAGATTAAGGTAGAAAACTGCTATTGATTCTGACAACAGGGAATTGCCTCACTGACACCCTTGACAGGAGCAGTTACAGTGAAGTCAGGGGAACGGCAGTGGACGGTGAGGAGATGATGAGGTGGAGGCAGTGACGCAGAGCAGGGGGTGGCAAACGACCCCTGCGGGCCGCACCAGTCCGCCACCTGTTTTTTTGTAAATAACATTTTTTGGGAACCCAGCCAAAGCCATTTGTTTAAGTATTGTCTGTGGTGACTTTTGCCATACGATGGCAGAGATGAATAGTTGCAACCGAGACCATACGGTCGGTAAAGACTAACATTATTTACTATCTGGCCCTTCACACTAAGCTTGCTGACCTTGGTATAGATTATTTTTTCAAGAAGTTTTTGCTATGAGAAAACAAGAATAATGGGGCAAAAGATGGAGTAAAGGGAGGGGTTTTTAGAGAAGAGAAATGCACATGTCTATTGTGAGAATGATTCAGCAGAAGGAGAGAAACTGATGGGGGAGATAACAGAACAATTACAGAACTTTTTTATAATGCTCTTGAATTGTTTAGCGTATAAATATTTAACTTTAACGGGGTTGAAGTATCCTTTAGAGTATGGACCAAGAGTATGAAAGGCATTTTTATATCTCTTACAGCTAAAGCTATCATTCATTCTGGTTCACCCGGGACAGACCTAGTTCATGACCAGCATAATTATTAATAGCTCTCTCTCACTCACAAAAGTAAGTTTGGTGATAAATGATATGGTCACCTTACCTATGACATCAAACCAAATCTGGAGCACAGATGAAACGTGGCGAATATTTACCCACATGCAAGAGTGGCAGTGCTGACACTACTGCTCAGACACTCACTGTCTACTCTAACTTCAGGCACAATTATAAACTGTGGTTCAAATCAGCCAAAAAAGAGCAAGCAATTGCATTAGAACCTGGGAAACAGACATGAACAGAATTTTTTCTCATGAGGACAGATGAATGGCCAAGAAACACATGAAAACCACTCATTGTCTCTAATTATCAGAGAAATGCGACTCCAAACCACTTGAGGTATCACCTAATCCCAGTGAGAGTAGCCCACATCACAAGTCCCAAAGCAACAGGTGGTTGTGGAGAGAAGGGAACACTCATCACTGTTGGTGGGACTGCAAATTAGCGCAGCCTTTAAGGCAAGAAGTATGAAGAATCTTCAAAGAACAAAAAGTAGACCTTCCATTTGATCCTACCAGGTAGCTACCCAAAAGAAAAAAAGTTATTTTACCATACGGATCTTTGCACTCAAATGTTTATAAGAGCATGATTCACAATCGCAAAGACGTGGAAACAACCCAAGTACACATCAACCCATGAATGGATTAATAAACTATGGTATATGTATACTAGGGAATACTATTCAGCCATAAAAAGATGGGGATTTGGGGCCAGGTACAGGCCTGTAATCCTAACACTCTGAGAGGATGAGGCAGGTGGATCTCTTGAGTTCAGGAGTTCCAGACCAGCCTGAGCAAGAGAGAGATCCCATCTCCACTAAAATTAGAGAAACTATCCAGGCCTTGTGGTGGGCACCTGTGGTCCCAGCAACTCGGGAGACTAAGGCAAGAGAATTGGTTAAGCCCAAAAGCTGGAGGTTGCTATGAGCTGTGACACCACGGCACTCTACCAAGGGTGACAAAGTGAGACTCTGTCTCTAAAAAAATAATAAATAAATAGTAGTTCAAAGTCATAGCTTCATGTCCAAATATTACCTATTTAGCTAATATGGAGTCTAATATACAAGATGCTACATGGGGTCATTACATTCTAAACCCAGTGAAGCCTTCTAAAAAATGTTGGGTCATGGTATAAAAGGTACCACAGAGGCCTCTGCAACCACTGACCACTAGAAAGGACTGGTTTTTCTGGGCAAGCCTGCTTGGAATTCTGTGACACTGCAGGTCATGTTGTGTTACGGTGATGTGCTAATGGGATTAACCACTGTCTTCTAGCCAAACACCCTAAAATATACGGTATTCAGCCAAGAAAGGTAAAACAGGTCAAATTATACTTAGATCTGAAGTCTGAAGAAGTGTGTATGATCCTTTCTCAGAGAAAGGTTTCCTATCCCTATTTCTATCTCATTCTTTTTTTTTTTTTTGGAGACCGAGTCTCACTATGTCACCCTTGGTAGAGTGCCCCGTGGCGTCACAGCTCAAAGCAACCTCCAACTCTTGGGCTTAAGGGATTCTCTTGCCTCAGCCTCCCAAGTAGCTGGGACTACAGGCACCTGCCACAACTCCTGGCTATTTTTATTGTTGTTTAGTAGGCCTGGGCCAGATTCGAACCCGCCTGCCTCAATGTATGTGGCTAGCTCTAACCACTGTGCTATGAGCGCCAAGCCTCTCTTATTTTTAATCTGGCATCCTACCAGAACTGTCTGCTGAAGGTACTATTTTTTTATCCCAGCAAACAAATAAGACTTACACAATCTTACATTTCACAGTCTTCAAGAAAGATAAACTGCCTGCCAGATTCCCCCCCCCCCCCCAAACCCGGCTGGAATACTTTAGCTTGTTATAATAATGTACTAAAGTTGAGGAAATTTAATATAATTCATTTTCCAGAGTCAAAAAGGTTCCTCTGAAGAATTCACTTCATAAAGCAAGTTCATTCTCAACACACACACCTAACCTCTGATAATCAATTATACAGAAAGAAAAGTGTTTTGTAATTGGAAGAATCATAAGACCTACAAAAGGTTAAAATTCTATTTTAAAGTACTGAAATAGTTTTACTACCCGGCTACTCACAGATTGTGCTGAAAGATAGATTCTGGTACTGTCCCTAGACACTCTTCAAAATAAAATGTGGCTACTTTTCTATTCCAAGTTGTATGTGGATTAAAAACAGAACTAATCACCCCAAAATGTCTGCTTTCAACCTACCCTTACTGGAATTTCTGAACTGAGCCCTGGAGAGTGGCTACAGCCTGCGTTTGAGGGTGTTACTATGAAGAGGTTTCTGTAGTGGCCTCTTTAATAACTCAAGTTCTGTGATCGGGAGATGCAATGCAACCCACTGAGCTAGGTTAGAAGACCCAGCAAAGCCAATTACAGTACTGTGTATTTCTGTGCATCGTTAACTGGTATTGTTACTCTTACTATTCCCTGCCTTCTGAAGCATACTCTGAACAGGCTCTCAAAGCCACAGCAGGTCAAGTGTGCAGAAGATAAGCAGTATGGAACCTGGCACAGACTCTGCTGCTTTCTTCTTTCCCGACTTTTTCTTTTTTACAGAACTGTTGTAGACAGAGGCTCTGATCCAGTGGAAATGCCTTAAGAAGAAACACCTCCCCTGGCTCTTAGATGCATCTAATTTTGCAGTTTGCTCTATCAAAGAATAGATAGGCAGCCTTTCTGAGATTTTAAACTGAGATCCCTTTTTTTGCCACTGCAGGAAGAAGGAAAGGTTACTCATTTTCAGAAGAACTGGTATGGCTTTAGACTGTTCTTAAAAAATAAATAAATAAAGACTAATATTCAAGGCTCCTGGGAAGAAAATAGATTTTTTTCCATTATTCTGCTCTGATTTCTTTTTCCCAACTTCATATCTACCTGCTGATTCCCTTTCTTTTCTAGCCTATGGGAAAGCAACACACTGTATTAGTCAAAAGCAAGGGTTTCTGGATTATCTTACTGGGATTTTTAGCTTGGCCTTCCCACTTAGTGTGTGATCTCCACCACACCTCTTAACCTCTAGGAGGCACAGCTTCACAATTTCTAGAATACAGATTGTTTTATTGGGAAGGAATATGGGGTTTGGAATTTTTTTTTTTTTTTTTTTTTTTTTTGAGATAGAGCCACAAGCTGTCGCCCTGGGTAGAGTGCGGTGGCCTCACAGCCCACAGCAACCTCCAACTCCTGGGCTCAAGCGATTCTCCTACCTCCCAAGTAGGTGGGACTACGGGCACCCGCCACAATGCCTGGCTATTTTTTGGTTGCAGCCATCATTGTTGTTTGGCGGGCCCAGGCTGGATTCAAACCCGCCAGCTCAGGTGTATGTGGCTGGCGCCTTAGCTGCTTGAGCCACAGGTGCTGAGCCTGGGGTTTAGAATTGTTTACCCAGTGTAAACCTTCCTCTCACTGTGTTCTTAGTCTGCTGTCCCAGGAGCAGACCAGACCCAAACTGGGCTAACTGAAGTTTTCCTCTGATTTTTTTCAGAACTAGAATTGAGAAAAAAAGTTCATCTCTCTTAGGGTAGGTTCCCCCATAAGGGGAGAAGGCTGGTCTGCAGATAGAGAGGATGAAGCCAGTACACAGACAGACGCAGACACAGAAAGATGACTTCAGCACTTCTGACAAGCCCCGCTAAGGTGCGACACTTCCTATGGTTAGAGTTACTCAACTTCTTCAAAATAAGATACAATAGGATTCTTCCAAATAATCTTCCTTTTTTGCCTAAGCCAATTTGAATTAAGATTTTTGGCTTCTGCAACCAAGAGAGTCCTGACTTTGTGTATGAAGCTCCCAGCTTATATAAGGGGCTCACAAAACAGCAACTATTATCAGATCTCCCAGCTGGATTGCTGAGACTATCCCTCCAAGAGTCAAAGGTTGCTGACTCCTCTTGGGTTTGAAAACAAGCTGGTCAAGTTCAGCATCTGTAGGGTGCTCAGAAGAATGGCCCGTGGATTGAGGGGACAGTATCTTTGGACCACGATGAAAATGAGACATTCTCCAGGAAAAGTTTAAGTCTTTTTTTCATTCCTTCCATTAAAAGTGAGTACCTACTATACACATTATTCTAGACACTGAGAGAAAAAGATCACCCAATAGGGACATGTCTTTAAAAAATTTGTAAAGAATACACATAAGAAATATAAATAACTAAGATAAGAATAATACAAATTAGCAAGGTACTCCTCAAAAGGGCAGAAACCTTGATGCATGGTACCATATATAATAATCCCCAGGCTTGGCGCCTATAGCTGAAGCAGCTAAGGAGCCAGCCACATACACCAGAGCTGGCAGGTTTGAATCCAGCCCAGGCCCACCAGGGCAACAATGACAACTACAACCAAAAGATAGTCAGGCGTTGTGGTGGGCACCTGTAATCCCACCTACTTCGGAGGCTGAGGCAGGAGAATCGCTTAAGCCCAGGAGTTGGAGGTTGCCGTGAGCTGTGATGCCACAACACTCTACCCAGGGCGACAGCTTGAGACTCTGTCTCCAAAAAATAATAATAATAATCCCCAAACAGAAGCCTGTATGATATCTACTGAAGGATACCTATGGGTAAGTAACCCTGATTTATGGAAAATCCTTTCTTTTGGTACTGCTAGCCACTCTGGCACTATTAAAAATTGTTGCTATGGAAACAGGGCATCCCCAGCTGGACCAGAGATGCTTTAAGAAGTGGCAAAAGCAACAATGCACCCCAAGCCCCACAAAGGTGCTAAACAGTAGCAGAAGCTACAGGAACGTCACAGCCTGGGCGGCTGTGTGCTTCAGCATCATGCGTCCCTGTGTCCTCACCAGGTACCTCCCAGGTCTGACGGCCCTGCGCAAATGCCAGACGGCACCATTAGATGAGAACCATCGGTGTTTACACCAATTCCTGCATGGTCCATTCAGAAAGCTTGAGCATAAAGTGGCTTTATCTAAAGAGAGATTTCTTTCCAAGTGTGTGAACCAAAAGACTGTAAAGAGCAAAGGCTGTAATTCTCACCTCATTTGTTAAAATGCTCTGTTCCACGTGAGTTACTTTTATTTATGATTTCTTCAAACTATATCCACTGAAAATGTGAAGTAAAGGGCTCATTTTTTATTGTTTTCTGGAGACAGGCAAAAAGTTAAAATCACAAGATGAGGCTGGGACCCAAATTCAGCAGGGCCCAAACAAGACTAAAGGTTTACATTTTAAAGTTCTGCTTAAATCTTGAAACACGTTAGCCCTGACACAGCTGGGAGTGAACGCACTCACGCACTGCTTCCTCTGATGAAAGGTAACCCTTGAGGGTGCGTGCCTTTAAAGCAACAACTCCAAATGGCAAAGCAGAAAGAAACGTTTAACTAAAAGTCTCAGCTGCTTTTGTGGAATAAAAGATACAGAAATACAATACTTTAGGAAATAGGGCATATTTAAAGGAACGACGTGTCCAAGTTTAACAAAGGACTACTTCCCACAAAAACCTAAGCCTTCTAGTTGCCAAGTTAGAGGTTACTTACTTCCTTTAAGTCCCCAGGTCCTACTATACTTCTAATCTCAGTCACTCTGTAACTCTCCTAAGTCCCCAGGTCCTACTATTACTTCTAATTTCAGTCACTTTGTAACTCTTCTCTATATTACAGGTCTTCCTTCAGGAGAAAACATCCTTTTGTGGTGACATGTAGACATTTCCTCAGCTGATTTTTTGAGACACCTTCTGTACCAAATGCTTCTTAGGCTATGAATCTTCCAGAGGGTTCCTCTGAATGCTTTTCTCTCTTCGGATTCCCCTTACTCTCTTCAGGATCTCCTTGGTTTCTACATTCTCAGTGCCACAGGTATGTAATGACACACAGCTCTGTAATGACACACAGCTCCCTTTCCATCCCTGAGCTCTTCTCAGTCTAGGTTCTCCCTGTGAGAGTTGAACCTCCCAGCTGGTTCGTGAGCCCCTGGTCTCTGCCATTGTTTAGATTCCTTTGTGAACCAATTAACTTTTCAGGCTCCACAGTGAAAAAAAGGGGCTCCCAAATCGGCTTTTAAATGTTTGTCATTGTTTACAAAGAGAATTTGATGCATGGCCAGCGGGGAATCAGAAAATTTGGATCTGTAGTTAACTCATGGAGTGTGATTTGGGGCAGGTCACAGAAGCTACCTGAGCCCTATTCTTCATCTGTAAGATGGAGGGAATGGCATCTACATGGCCTAATACACATTTTTGTGAGGATCAAGTACCGTATGCAACAATATTTTATAGAATGTGAGGTAAACATATGTATATTGTAATAAAACAAAACTATTATAGATTAAAAAAAAAAAAAAAGACTCAAAATGTATGTTCTGCAAAGGCAACTCAAAATGCATCTTTGCCTACAGGGATTCAATCCAGGGTTAACCAGTGCTACTAGAACCTGCCCATAAGATGCTAATTCAGTCATCAGAAACCTGTGCAGATCAGAATCTCTAAATATTCAATGGAAAAAAAAAAAAGTGTATATATTTGACTTATTAGAAGCAGCAATGGGCCTAGTTTAGGATAATGGTTCTCTCACAGGAGTAAGAAACAGGGGACTAACTGTCCCTGCTGTTCCCATGTGACTGGCAACAAGAAAAGTTCAAACATGATGAGGTGACAAAGGTTAATAATTAGGTCTGAGATGGAGTAAAAACCCCTCGATTCCTCTTTCCTCCTGCTTTATAAAAGACAGTATTTGGATTATCAAATTTATTTGTCTGTAAGTACAGTTAAGTACATCTCTAGAAGAAAGGCCCCCTACTTAACTGTAGCTGTTGTCTAGGTATCACATACAGTACCTACGGGTGAACACAGTGTCCATTCAGAGTCCACAATACAGTATGGAAACAGAAATCCTCTCACGTGATCCAGTACTCAATGGCGGGTGACAAGTTTCTTGTGTACTTTAGAGCTTTAATCTAGACAGGGACAAAACACCAAACCAAAATAGTAATCTCCATCTAGAGGAGACCTCGCAGCCCAAATTAGAGCAAAGGAAATTTTACAGCTACATTATAGGTTTCTGAAAACAAGAGATGTCTAAATGGAAACGCTGACAGAACGACCACAACACTGCATCTGTGCTGTTCTAAAGTCTGTGTCTCCATGGATGAAAGGAGGCAGAGGGAAAAGGAGGTCAAGTTCTTATAGGAAGACAGTTTCAAATTCCCATCCATTGTTCAAACATATCTGAATGACTTCTTGTGTCAAGGACCTGAAACCCAGAAAGCTTTGCCTGCTCAGCAGTGATACCTCAGCTTTTCTAATGTACAAGCACAAATGGAGGGTGGAATTTTCCTTACAAAATCTCTAACTCTGAGCCATCAAAAGCCAGAATGACCTGGGTACTAGCCAGAGGAGTTATAGTAGTGATGAATGGCATTTTCCTCTTAAGACGTAGAGGCCTTAGTTTAAACTTGTGATTGCCTCTAACATGGAAAGAAGCAGCTGGCAAAAGTTATGCCTGACCTTCTTTCTTGGCTCCTGCAGAGTGCCAGTTTATATGGAGATGGCTCTGAAGAATAATAAACTTCAGTGTGCCTTCTTGGCATATTATTTTCCTAACACCATTTTCAATAATCATGTTGCAGACAAGTGGGACTTAACGTTTCTAAGGTCAGGAAGGAAACAGTTCAACTGCTGGACTTGTTAACTAAATAAAAGAAAAAAATCAGGGTTGTTTTACTTTCTGGGGGAAGAGTACCTCTATTATTAGGAACTGACTACAAAAGCTTAAGACTAACTAATTTAGTCTTTATATGAACTAAATCAGTAGTATTCAACCTGTGGGTTGCAACCCCTTTGTAACAAGGAAAATACATTGCAGCATTAGGAAGGTTGAGAACTACTAGACTAAATGAAGACAAAATAGGAAGTATGCTTGTAGGGCCTGTAATCCTAGCACTCTGGGAGGCCAAGGTGGGTGGATCCCCTGAGCTCAGGAGTTCAAGACCAGCCTGAGCAAGAGCGAGACCCTGTCTCTAAAAACAGCCAGGTGTTGTAGGGGGCCCCTATAATCCCAGCTACTTGGGAGGTTGAGGCAAGAGAACTGCTTGAGCCCACGAGTTTGAGGTTGCTCTGAGCTATGATGCCATGACACTCTACCCATGGTATCAAAGGGAAACTCTGTTTCAAAAAAAGAAAGAACATATGCTTATGTTAATACATTCTGTGTCGACAGAAAAATCTACTGAAGTTTAGAACAATATGGAAAAATGTTTCTAAAGAGATTAAATATTAAAGCGATTAAAAATTACCATATTAGGGTGGCACCTGTGGCTCAAAGGAGTAGGGCGCTGGCCCCATATGCTGGAGGTGGTGGGTTCAAACCCAGCCCCGGCCAAAAACTGCAAAAAAAAAATTACCATATTAGGCTCGGCTCCTGTAGCTCAATGCTTAGGGCACCGGCCTCATACACTGAGGCAGGCAGGGCCTGGGCCTGCTAAACAACAAGGACCACTGCAACAAAAAAATAGCCGGGTGCCTACAGTCCTAGCTACTTAGGAAGCTGAGGCAAGAGAATTGCTTAAGCCCAAGAGTTAGAGTTTGCTGTGAGCTGTGATGCCACAGTACTGTAGGGTAACACAGTGAGACTCTGTCTCAAAAAAAAAATTACCTTATTACTCAGCAATTCCACCCATAGATACATACTAAATGGAACTAAAAGCAAGGATTCAAACAGATATTTGTATACCAACGTTCACAGCAGCACTGTTCACAGTAGCTAAAAAGTGGAAACAACCCAAGTGTCCATAAACAGATGAATGGTTAAATATAATGTGGTTTCTCCATACAATGGAATACAATTCAGTCAAAAAAGGAATGAAGTTCTGATACATGCTACAACATGGATAAAACTTGAAGACATTATAAATGAAATATGCCAAATATAAAAGGTTAAATATTGTAGTATTTCATTATATAAAGCCCCCAAACTAGGCAAATTCATAGAGATAGAAAGTAAATTAGAAGTCACTGGGTGGGGGGCGGGGGGAGGGAAAGTAGGAAAGAAAAATTATTGCTTAACAGTTACAGAGCTTCTGTTTGGGGTGATAAAGTAGTGATGTACGAATTACATTCGTACAACATCACGAATGTAATTAATGCCACTGATTACTGATTGTACACTTAAAAATGGTTAAAATTATAAATTTACTGTTATGTGTATGTTATACAATTAAAAAAGTAATAATATATCAAAAGACACTGAATAGTATTCTTTAAACAGCTAAATTATATGTAAAATATATCTCAATAAAGCTGTTAAAATACAGCAATATTAAAAAAGCAAAAAAGTCCTAGCACCCTGTGAGGCAGAGGCAGGTGGATTGCTCCAGCTCAGGAGTTTGAGACCAGCCTGAGCAAGAGGAAGACCCCATGTCTCTCTACTAAAAACAGCAAAACTAGCCAGGCGTGGTGGCAGGCTTCTGTAGTCCCAGCTACTCAGGAGGATCGCTTGAGACCAAAAGTTTAAAGTTGGTGTGAGCTATGACACGACAGCACTCAACCCCAGGGAGACTAAGTGAGACTATCTTTAAAAAAAAAAAAAAAAGCCATATTTACTAAATGAAATTTAGTATTAATAAAATTTTTAAAAGGATCATCAAACATATCAAACTACATGCCCCGCCCCACCTCCAACAACAGCAACAACAAACCCACACAGGTACACACTCTAAACCCTTTGTTCTTAGGTAAAACAAAAACTGCACTCAAAGATTATTTTAAAAATAACAACAATAAAAATACATTTTAACACTCAGGAGATGTAGCCCAAGTATTAATAAATGCTCATATTCTTACATAACAAAGCAGTAAAAGGAACTCAAAGAAGACAGAGTGGAAGAAGTAATAAAGATAAAGGTATAAAGCAATGAACTGAAACAGGAAAAGAGTAGAAGTGATAAATAAATCTAAGTGCAAGTCCTTGAAAAGATCTAAAAAATTCTGCCTAGTTTAATCTATCAGAAAAGAAAAAGAAAGACAACATTAAGAATAAAAAATGAATATAAACGGATTTAGAAAGGATGAATAAACTTAAACATCTGAGTGAAGTTATTTTCAAGAATTTATACTTATTAGAATCAGCTCAAGAAGAAGCGGGAGATGTAAATTTAACCACAGAAATAATAGAAAAGGCTGCCAAGGAACGAATCTCCTAAAAGGCACTAGACCTTGATAATTTTATAAGTAAACCGTTTCAAAGCCATCAGGGTATCATCTTTATACTATATAAATGGTCTCAGGGCACAGCAAAATTGGAAAGCTTCCCGGTTTTTTTATAAAGCTAACATAAACCTGATAGGAAACATAATAAAGACATCACCAAAAAGAAGAAAATTCCAAACTAATTTCGTTTTTGAAATGAATGAAATGAAATGAATGAAAACTCCAGACAAAAAATACAAGAATTTAACAATATATCAAAAGGACAACATACAACGACCCATATTAATATTTTTAATTAATTTTAAAATACATATTAATATTTTAAAACAAATATTAATAGCAATTATTTAATATATTTTTAATGTTAAAAAAAAAGGTCAAGGCACGGTGGCTCATGCCTGTGGTCCCAGCACTTTGGGAGGCTATGGAGAGAGGAAGCCAGGAGTTTGAGACCAACCTGAGCAAGACAGCAAGACTGTCAAAAAAAAAAAAGAACATTACCAGGCATGGTGGCATATGCCTAAATATTCCTAGTGATTCCAGAGATTGAGGCAGAAAAATCACTTGAATTCTAGAGTTCAAGGTTGCAGTGAGCTATGACTGAGTCACTGCACTCCAGCCAAGGCGAGAGCAAGACCTCTCTTTAAAAAACAACAATAGGTAGATATTTTTCAATCTGGAAAGCTTGTTACAACTGAGTAACAATGAGGTCCTTACGAAGAGGTTAATTTATCAAAATAAAGATAAACGTTTACTTTAAAAACTGAAACCCCAGAGCCTCCCTGCAATAGGGCACGGTGAGTCTGGGGAGGTAAGACTCCAGGCATCTCTGGCTGGTGGGATCTGCCTATAATCATCCCTTTGAGGATACAGGGAGTCAGCAAGGGACTTCTGGACCCCAAGAGGAGGACAAAAACAGTGGAAAACCGGCAAGTGGTTGTGTGTGTTCGATCAACCTAATCCCGCCGGCAACCATAAGTACAAGCAGCAGTGAGACTGCAAACTGGAAAGGCCTTACCTGTGAACTGTTTCGGTGTTTTTGGACTTGGCACTCAGTTGAACTGCCTTTGGGGAGAGCTTGAGCAAAAGTGTGGAGAACTTTGGCTATTGTCTAGGGCCCCAGACTGAGCCACTGAGCTGGGTCGCAGGGAGCCATTGTGAGAGAACTGCCCTGGCAAGCTCCACCCTCAGGGTCCCAGAGCAAGGATCAGGCAGGACCTAGTAACCTAGTGACTGTGCAGCCTAAAGGTGGCGACTGAGCTGCCTTACAGCATTAACCCTCAGGGGCAGAGGGAGACTTGGACTATTGCCCTGGGTAGAGTGCCGTGGCATCACAGCTCATAGGCACCTCAAATTCCTAGGCTTGGTGCCACCCAGACCTCCAGAAGAGCTGCGCCACAACCCCTGACCCGCGACCAGCGACCCATACTCACGGGGCCTCTGCATGCCCTGACCAGGAACTGTGGGAGCCGCACAACCCTGCGTCCTCCCTCCTGTGTCCTCTAGGCCTCCACATCGGCCCGTTCGTCTGGCCAGGGACACTGGTAGCTGCGTGCCCTCTGGAGCTCTCCCTGCCTATGTGCAGAGAGCCCTTCCCCTGGCCAGAGACTGCTGGGGACTTGGGCTCTCTGTGCCAAAGTCACTGGGTGCCAGGTACTCCCAGAACCATACGTACCACCTCCTGCCCTGTTGCTGGATCTGGGTGTGTCACACACCAGAGCTGCTTCCATAACCAGAACTCCCTAGCTGGGGCAGCCCCAAAGGAACTACACAGGGTCACTCCCTACAAAGATCCATCAACAATAGAGTGATCCCGCTAGGGTCTAATCTTGGAGAGATACCTCCCCAACTCTGAGAATGGCCAGAGACAACGGTGAAAAACAATCATAAGGCAAAATCAACAAAAAAACTCTGCCAATATTAATAATCAGAATAGATCAACTCCCCCAAGGATCAACGGGGCAGACACAGCACAAGATCCTATGCACAAACAAATAGCTGAGATGTCAGAAATCGAATTCTGAATCAGGACAGCAAATAAGATCGAATTAGAACTCCAAGCAGTAACCCAAAAGATAATCTCCAGAATTCAACAAATTCAAAGACCAAATGACCGAAGATTTTGACACATTGAGACAAGAAGTTGCAGCCCTCAAAGATCTGAGAAACACAGTAGAATCCCTCAGTAACAGAATGGAGCAAGCAGAAGAAAGGATTTCTGACATTGAAGACAAAGCTTTCGAACGCTCCCAAACTCTCAAAGTGGAAGAGAAATGGAGGGCAAAAACAGATCACCCTCTCAGAGAACTCTGGGATAATTAAAAGAAAACCAACATTTGTCTTATAGGGATCCCCGAAAGTGATGCGGTGGCTACACAAGGCACAGAGTCTCTTCTCCATGAGATTATGAAGAACTTTCCAGACATGCCAAGAGATTCTGAAATTCAGATAGCAGACAGTTTCAAAACTCCAGCATGATTCAACCCAAATAAAACATCCACCAGACATATCATAATCAACTTCACTAAAGTTAATATGAAAAAGAAAATTCTTAAAGCTGCCAGACGAAAACAAAACCATTACCTACAAAGGGAAGAATATCAGAATAACTGCAGATCTCTCTGCTGAAACCTTTCGAGCTAGAAGAGGATGAACATTGACTTTTAATCTCCTAAAACAAAATAACTTTCAACCCAGGATCCTATACCCAGCTAAACTGAGTTCATTTATGACGGAGAAATTAAATATTTCAATGACATTCACATGTTGAAGAAATTTGCCATAACTAAACCAGCTCTCCAGGATATTCTCAGACCTATCCTCCATAAAGACCAGCGAAATCCTCCACCACAAAAGTAAACCCACCCAGAAAATTTTGATCAAATTCTAACTTCCACAGTCACAAAAGGATCAAAAATGTGCACCAGACTCTCGAAAGGCTTATGAATATTCTCAATTAATGTGAATGGTTTAAATTGTCCTCTAAAGAGGCACAGGTTGGCTGACTGGATACAAAAACTCAAGCCAGATATCTGCTGCATACAAGAATCGCATCTTACATTAAAAGACAAATATAGACTCAAGGTGA